>JAPYZD010004486.1:0-12959 GCA_030522725.1 Ichneumoninae sp. B BG-2022a | reverse complement strand
AAAATTAATCTTCTCAGTGCCTTTAGTATACATGATTTTTTCAGATTTTTACACCATCAAGAAGTACTTGCAATTTTCTCTTATTGTTGTCGAACTTATACGAAGTCAGTGCGCAGCGAGCTCCTTAAACTATTCGATAAAGTTCAGTTTCGCAGAACCATTTATAGTATATGAGATTCATGTACATGGGGTTTCACCAATCTAGTTACATTTTGGCGAAAATGATTTTTGGCCGAAATAACCGGCACGAATGATAGCGGACCAAAAAGTTTAATTGGACTCTGCGGTCGCGTTTTCGCCGATTGATCGACAGTGGTAACAGCTTCATTTCGTCTCGGTGATTGATGAAGCGATATCGTAAAATAAATTCTAATACCGAAATTGCCCGTTCGCCGTATCCGGCCAAATAAGACTAGCCTCCCCTCGTCGGGATTGAGGATTCGCAAGCTCGTAAACATCGCGTCTCGAGGAATAAGTACGCGGGGATTTTGTGGTCTCGACTGTATTCTCGCTGTTTATGTGCAGCCGGCAGACGTGCATTCGAGAGCGATTTAACATCTTCGGCCGAGACCGCTGCTACCCCCGACGTCTGAAGGGGGTAGTTTTCGCTTCTGATTGTGCGACGAGCGAGTGCCAGACGATCCGGTACGAACCATTAAAAATCCGGCGAAACGACGAGGCTCCGATAATACGAAAAAGTCTCTCGATATTCCGCCAAGAATTGTTATTCCTCAGTCGAGGTTTTATAGTTTGTAATAAAAAATAAAGTAAACTAAAATTAAAGACAACCAATAAATAAGTCAAATAAAAAATATCTAAAAAATAAATAAACGAGCATCGTCTGACCAGCTGGCGAATCGAGTTCTCAGCCGCACCTCCTCGGTCAAGGTTTTATAGATTGTAATAAAAAATGAAGTAAACTAAAATTAAAGACAACCAAGAAATAAGTCACATAAAAAATATCTAAAAAATAAATAAACGAGCATCGTCAGATCAGCTGGCGAATCGAGTTCGCAGCCGCACCTCCGCCCCCCTTCTCTGGGGACACAAGAGGGTTGAGCATGTCGTTGAGGAACGAATGCAAACTGAAGAGTTTACACGATTAGCCCGCGCAAAGAGCCGACGTAGTTCCTTCACTCTGAGTTTTAACAAAGAAGAAAAACACGTCATTTGATACTTTATATTTTAGAATGAAGGAAACGCGAGATCTTCTCACATTCGCGAGACACGGAAACTCTTGAGGGATGGCCGTTTATTTCATCCCCATCTCGATGAGGAAATCCGATGAGGAGACTCTTCAACACCGTCTTAAAGCTATATCAAAAGGAATCCAGTTAATATTAAATCCGATGATAAGAATCTCGGCGTTTAAGAGACGAGCCCGCCGTGACGACCTGCCGGTACGGGCTTGTTTTCTATCTTTCGCAGTCTTATCGGAGTTCAAAGAAGCTCCGAGCCCCTGCCACTTTTTTTTTCCTCGTTTCTTATGGCAACCCCCCCGCTTATGTTTCTCTCCATTAAAATTGAGCATCCCGTGCTCTGCCTTTTTCGTCTAATTGGCATGAGATTTCGCTCACCGGGAAGTTCGCGCAGCGTGAATGTACCTGGCGATGTTTTTAATATCGCTTTTGAAGCAGTCATCTTCTACTGATAAAAAGGCTCAAAAATATTTTGATAGGTCAAAAATATTTTGATGGGTCAAAAATATTTTGATGCGTCAAAAATATTTTAATGGGTCAAAAATATTTTGATGGGTATGGGTCAAAAATATTTTGATGGGTCAAAAATATTTTGATGGGTCAAAAATATTTTGATGGGTCAAAAATATTTTGATGGGTCAAAAATATTTTGATGGCTAAAAATATTTTGACGGCTAAAAATATTTTGATGGCTAAAAATATTTTGATTGCTCAAAAATATTTGGGGAAAATAATTTTGAAAAATTGTTAAACTAACCGATCTTTTAGTTGTGCGAATAAAATATTTATTTCAGCGTCCCTGCCCGAATCTTTAGTTGATTCAACCGTATTTTTTTGTCAGTGTTCGTAGGGTAGTCGGGGTGAGATGGCCATGTTTTTTAAACATTGAACATTTGAGGTTTAACGTTAAAAAAAGCTTTCAATTTTGGTGGTGATCAATTCTTGAACCACCGAACTGAAGTAATCAGTCAGAACTGTCGATATTTAATTAAAATTAAAGTGATCACAAACATTAATATTAGTATAATTATATTGTATTATATTGATTACATTATATTATAGGCTCGCTAGGAAAGCAATTTTTTGCGAAACGTTACATCTGGCAATAATTTTTTTGGAACATCGTTCCTAACTTCTATGCCTTGGAAAAACCGACCTTTTACCCACACATTCTGCCATGCCTCACGAAGTGATAGTGTCACCAGTCGCGAGTCAATTTATGACCGGATGTTTTTTCCGGAGTTTTTCTGTCAGGGACTTTCTCCGTGGTTCCTTTTGCCAGGCGATGTCGTTCGGTGACTCGCTATTTTCATCTCGGCTGCTCGATCGGTAAAAGGGACCTCAATTCTGAATGAAACGAGGTTATCGTCTTACTCCGGAGCAAACGCTGTATCGCTGGGATCGAGAACCGTCATCTTCCGTAGACCGCTTGGAATACGGCGGGTAGAAAACCGGTTGGAATACGGCGGGGAGAAAAAAACTCCTAAAAAAATGCCGAAAAGACGATGATCAGGTATGTGAAAAACACATCAGGTCGGTGGAAAAACCGAGCTTACACATCTATTCTGCCATACATCACGACGTGATAGTGTCACCAGGCGAGAGTCAATTTATGACCGGGTGCTTTTTTTCGGGAGTTTTTCTTCCGGGGTTCCTTCGGTCAAGCCATGCCGTTCGATGACTCGCTATTTTCATCTCGGTTGCCTGATCGGTAAAAAAGGGATCTCAATTTTGATTGAAACTGTCGCCATGTTCTCGACCAGACGATATGTCATTGGGACTCGAGACGTTTATAATAATTTATTTATTTGAATGGACACGCGCTAAGCCCAATTACAAGAGCAACAGATCAAGCTGTCGCCCAGAATGCATAGTATAGATAGATAGATTCGTTTATTTCCTGTTCTGAGGTATAACCCGAGTAGAAATTTTCAAGCATTACATCGGGCCCTGATAAGGTCTGGAGCTCCACTAAGAACACCGTGCATCAAGATACGAACAATCCTTACAAAAAAACAAATGATAAGAAAAATATAATATAATAGAATATAAAAATACGCAGAAAAAATATAATAAAAAATAAGAAAATATACAGTAAACAAAAGAAAAAATATAAACACAAACGAAAGCCGAGGCCAAAGAAGCCGATGCCGAAGGAGCAACAGGAAGTGTATGGAATATGAAAAGTTGTAATAATTTATTTCAACGACAACGACCACCGGCCAATAAACGAGCCGGAGCGATGATGATTTCGTTACGGCGGGGAATATTGAGAAACAGCCAGTCGAACCAGATTCGGAGAAAACTTGTATCCCCGTCGACGTCTTCGTTCGTCGTTAACCAATTTTACGGAACGTCACCCTTGGAAATTCACCGCGTCTCGGGGCGTCTAACGCTCCGAACGACGGTAATTTCGTCGCGATTAACGGGTCGATCGCGGTATATAGTATAGCCGGAACCGGAGCACGGTCGCGCCGGTATTACCTCGGAAATTGTTCGCAGAACGATCCTCGGCGGAGATAGCAAGAGATGGTGGGCGGGAGGGGGGGGGCGGAGCGGGGGGGGGGGGGGGGGGGGGGGGGGGGGGGGGGGGGGGGGGGAGGGGGAGAGAGAAAGAGAGGGAGTGGTTTCGACGACGTTCTCACTGATTAAATAAAACGTGTCTGATATTCTCGATTTAATTTAGAGTGGCAGAGCGCCGAGCCGCCGGTACGGCGGGGTACACAGGAGAGCTGAGAGATTGCACAGAGTTCGGGGGTAACTTCCCTTTGGGTTTTTTTTTTTTTTTTCGCGTCGAAACGCGGATGCCTGAACGAGAAATAAATTGGAAATTATTGACACTACAGTCAACGCTTTCGAGGCGGCTGATCAATTTGAGGAATAAATAATAGCTTTGCTGTGGAGTCTTGAAAAAAATAGCCCGAGACGATCGTTTCGGGAGAAACCCGTTCTCCGACGGCTTCCTCCAGACTCCGAAAAAATTTGCCACGGCGCGAGAACGAGGAATCTATGCATCTAATTAAATGGGAATGGTATCTTGAAGAAAAAAAAATCATCTCAATTTTTATTAACAGTTGTAGTAAAAGTGTATTTATTGACAATAACAGTTGGTCCACACAATCTCCGATACATCTCTCTATGTTGTTCCCGAGTAGAAACTTTCGAGCGTTACATTTTTAGCGCATAATTTTCGGGTCCTGATAGGGTCCTGATAAGGCCTCATCAGGCCCTTGTCAGGCCTTCTCAGGACCTTATCAGGGCCTGACTTAACGCGTGAAAATTCTACTCGGGTTGTTAAGTCGCTTTCATTAACTGTCAATGGGCCGTCGGCCGGAGTCCTTCAGCCCTTTTATTAATATTTTTATGAGAAATGTCATAAAAAATTTATTCGCTGCTGCCGCGCAAACTCATTTTTATTTAATTTACTTTACATCATTTATTTTAGTAGCAAAAGAAATTTATTGCCAATGCTATACAGTTATAATCCTAAACCAGTTTTATACCTGACAATAATTATGCACACAGACAATGGACCATCGACCTGAGTCATTCAGCCCCATTTATTTCATTTTATTTGATACGAACAAATATTTATTTGCGGGACACCCGTCAAATAATTTTTTTTCCGTCGCAGCTCCGCAGAAGTAGCCATTAAAATAGGGTTCCGACAAGCCATTCCCTGCTCGATGCCGTTTTCTTTGCCGTCGAAAAAGCTAACGACATTCGGGGGAGCCATCGATGCTCGTCCCTTCCGGATTCTCGGTCCCTTGTGCGAAAAAAAAACTCAACGTCAACACGTTAATTCGTCGGTGATGCCGAGGGCACCCCTCTATCGCCGGAGTAGATTGATGGTCGGAGCAACCCCAGTTCTTCTTTCTTACGACCGATCGAAGCTCCTGAACCATTATTGTTTTTCACTCATCGCCCATTGTCTAGCGGTGCAGATAACGATGGCTTAAAAAAAAAAAAATTGCCCGGCTATCCTCGCGGCGTTTCGACGTCGGAGGAATCTCGGTTTCCCACAGTCATCGTGGCTGCGGCTTCGGATAACCCGGCACGCGCGGGGTGAACCGCAAGAAATTCGGATTCTGCCGCCACGATAAGCATTGCTCGTAGAAAGTCGGCGATCAATAGACGCAAACACTGGATCTTCAATGCATCGGCAATCATTTTGATTTGCGAATTGAAGGCCTGAAAATAAAAATGAGATTTTTAGATTACGGCTTTCCAAGAAATACACGGAGTGTAATATCTTGGAAAAACGATCAAGGCTTACGGGAAATTCCGACCAGGAAACATGGTATACCAACGCCACTATTAGCGATATGTGACATAATAGGGATTTGTACATATGGTCATTTTTTATTTCCACAAGCTGCGTTGGCAAAATGTTGCATATCTGTCGAAGAGTTTCATGGATAAAACTACTAATTTCGTGGATTGAAACTGAGAATTCCGTATACATAAAAAAATGTCACCGACATAGTCCGCCGGTATGACCGATTACAATATTTTGTTAACTTATGTGATCTTTTTTTGAACTTATATACTCAACTTATATATTGAACTTTTATATTGAACTTATATACTCAACTTATATATTGAACTTTTATATTGAACTTATATTCTCAATTTTTACTTAATTTTAAGCTTAATTAATAAACTTAATTTTCTCAATTTTTTTCCCACTAAATCCGAAAGTTCCTCCATAAGCTATAAAGTCATGCCGGTTACAATATTTTGTTAACTTATGTGATATTTTCTTAAACTTATATTGTAGCAAAAATTGCGGGATTGCCTTCCCTCAGCGTACGATTCGGTGAAACGTTCCTTTGATATTATAAATGCGGTTTAAAAAATAAATAAAAAATTAGGTATTTAAACCTCGTGCGTTAAAATTCCTCACACGTAAATGTACATTAATCTGCGAAACATTATTTCACCTCAAAATTCAGCGAGATTTAATTTTCACAATTTTTTTGTTTTTTCACTAAATCCGAAAGTTTCTCCATAAGCCATACTAAAGTCAGACTGGTTATAATATTTTGTTAACTTATATGATATTTTCGTAAACTTATATTCTAGCAAAAATTGCGGGATATTCGGTTAATATCTACGATAGCAAAAATTAGGTATTTAAACCACATACGTTGAAATTCCTCACACGTAATGTACATTAATCTCCGAAACATTATTTTACCTCGAAATTCAGCGAGATTTAATTTTCTCCATTTTTTTTCTCACTAAATCCGAAAGTTCCTCCATAAGCCATACTAAAGTCAGGCCGGTGCCTCGCGCGCGAACGGCAGGAGCTCGAGCGACTCGAGCATAGAACGAAAGCGCATTAGAAAGGTTTTTGTTTAACAACGAAATTTCCCGTTCGCCGCAGATGCGAGAAAATGTTCGAGCAAATCTGAGCGAGGAGGTTGTTGCTCCGAACGGGAATTGCACGCAGCACGGTGAACTAATCTACGCTCTCATGCGCATTGGGTGTGTTTCTGCTGCGGCAAGGCGGTACGAAAACCAGATAGGAAACGAGAAAGGGACGAAAGGACCAGCGAGGCCGAATCGCATCATCTGGTTAACGTGACCTGTGCCGGGAGTTCGGACAGAGCTCTCTTCCTCCCTCGCTGCTCGTCCACCGGACTAGAAACACACACCCGGAAATCTGACAAATAGTCGGCGCAAACGGGGGATTCCTACGGTTGAAACGGGAGAGTCGTAAACGATGTTTTCCCTAATTTTATTAAACACCTGAGCTCTTCCGCGTTTACGCGCGAAAGTTCCGTGTACAGTGGACCACAGAGGCGAATGACGGAACGCCGGGAATTTCGTGAGTTCCCTAACTCGAGTTACCGGTACACAGCGACGTAGAGTGTGCGACGCGGCAAAAGTCTGTTGTTGAGTTAATTTGCGCCGAACCAGCGCCGATGACGGAAGCGAAAAATTTATCTCGGCGAATTTTAATTCGGAGACGGGGTGAAAATGTATGGAGCCGGAGGGGGAGAAGTCCGCGAACAAAGATATGATTATTCCAACGATAAATGCACCCATGCGCCTTTAGAACAATCGGCTGAACGCCCGGCTGGTCCGCGAACGTACGGAAGTTATATCTGGAGAATTTACGAGCAGCTTGGTCCTAGCAATTCGAGGAAATATATATGTATATAGATATCTATATGTATGTATACCGTATTCTACCTTCTGTATTCTCCGCCCACTCGTCTCTATATTCTACCCCGAAACTTGCCGTAAACTTTCGAGTTTCGAGTTGGTCACCCAGTTACAACCTCCATTGTGGCCCCGAGAGTTTCCATCTTCCCCGTATGACCATTACTCCACTTGGTCCCGCAACGTCGAATAACGACTCGACTATACTTTACACCTACCCGAGCTATGTCGCGGATTCGTAACGGCAGAAAAAATATGTCTGATGTCGATTTCAGATTTAAGGCGTTGAGGCAGCCTCAGTTTTTCGGGAATTGCGGATTGAAGCTTTCACGAAAAATGATTTACTCCGTTTTGCAATAGTCCTACTTGGTTTTTCCTTGCCGATTTTCTGGAAAACAAATTTTCAAAAATTGTTCATGAAAAAAATCTCAGCTATTATTCATAGGATTTACTTCCAATTTGATACACCTATTGTCTGCGATCTAGCGTATGATTTTTTTCGTAGATATTTTCATGGACGACAATGTCACAGGATTTTTATTTTAGAGACAAACCTCGGGGGCGCAATTCGATACATCATTCGCGCAATTCGATACATCATTCGCGAAATTCGATGCATCATTCGCGCAATTCGATAAATCATTCGCGCGCGTACCGGCGGAGAAGTTTCACCGGCTAACGCATAGGGCCATCTTTCAATATTTTTGTACAATATTTCTGCAATATGTTTATTAATATGTGCCTGAAATACGAGTAAAAAAAGTTAAAATTGAAATTTTCATATCGCTTCCTCATAATATCCCTTTATTCGCGACAGTTTTTCTATGAGAAAGCATTTTCTGTATTTCGGGCTTCCTTATAGACAAAGTTCAGGGAATGAAAGGACTTTATGAGGAATCCATATGAAAATTTCAATTTTCAACTTTTTTCAACTTCAACGGTGTGATTGACTTTTAGGCAAATCGAATGTCGGACCTGTGCTCAGCGCGAAAGAAGACATGGAATTATGTGTTCCACAATTTTTTGATTAACTTTCGATCTTTACTCAAGAAATGCGAATGATACCGCTTTATCCATCTTTTTGGTCCAACAATTCAGTAACCTCAATCCTCCACAGTAAAAAATAATTTCGTAAAATCGGAATGGGCAATTTCGTAAAAATAATTTTGTTAAATAAGTGACAAACTCGTTTGTCACTTATTTGAATATACGAACCCGTCCTTTCATTTCCCGCGTCATTGACAATTTTAGTTTGTACTTTTGTTTGTAAAACTATAAAATTAACAAGTAAAAAATTGTGGACGTTTGTGGACAATAAGTCGTTGTAAAAAGTACAAACTTTTTTTTACTGTGTACCTACGGAAATGGCATTAATTTGCGTAAACACCTATTCGCGTTACCCAATCGCGGCATCTCTGCAAAAATTACTGCCATTATTCATGGCCGCTCCGTTTTTTATCTCCAAAAAAATCGTCCCCGCAATCTGTTCTTACGAAATATTAATCTTTTTTTTGCATCAAAAATCTCATAAATTTTCAATATTGTCCCTGCACAACGTCGACATACCTTTTGATAATGAGAAACACAATCCCTCCGCCACGACCGGTCAGAAGTAAATAAACCAAGCCCCCGGGGTGAGAATTAATCATTCAACTCGCATTGGACTTGCATCGTGCCGCATTGAAAATTTCAGCGGTTCCGTTTCGCAACACCGCGTCGCCCGGCTCGGTTACGTACGGGCATTGTAAATCGCTCGGTAAGTAAATAATAAACGCAACCGAGGAGAGATCGATTCAGTTACATTAACCGGATGATATTGGCAACCGATAAATCCGTGTAGATTGAACTTTCAGCGTTATCGTTCGATTGTGCCCCACACGCACGCAATTTTGTCCGAAAACGTGTACCGTGCCTTCACACTGCGGCGCTGTTCCTGCACCGGTAGCCGTGCAGCTTCGTCGGGGCCCCGAAAATTTCGAATTCTGGTCGATGAATCGCTCACTCAGTCCCGATGTCCCTCCCTCCCGTTGGCCTGGCAGGACAGAGGGATGAAAACGAATATGCCGGCGGTGGTTCACGCGCGCCGCGCTCATATAGAGTAACGAGGCCAAACGGCATTGCGAATAGTCGCGGCCGGCTAAAATACCAATTTGACCTATCGAATGTACATTTTCATTGGAAATCGAATCGGTCAGCGTCCCGTTTGCTCGCCAATGTTAACGTGGGATGCGCGAACGTATCGCCGACTATCTGACAGACACATCTACACTTTCACTTGGGCCGGACGCGCGAATATATCGACACGGTGGAGATCGCGCCTCGATGCGATAACGAGTAGTCGGGAAATCGTACTGCATCGGCCCAGTTCGATTCGTAAATTTTCGGGAATTTGATTAAAATTTTTGCATCTCACAGGAATCGGTGTGCCGTGGATGTTGAGGCGTCCCGGCCGGGCCATTGCGCGATCGGTAAATAATGGGCTACGGCTGAACGCGCCTTGGAGGCCGAAAGACCCGCCAGCGGAAACAACGAAATTTTACGCATTAAATGACACGTATTCGTAATAATTTTGGGCGGATCGATAGGAGCGACACGGTGATCGGGGACATTGAAGTATCGAGGCTTTTGCGTGACAATCCTGTTTTTCGTCGACGAATTAGGCGGCACTGGATCATCGAGGATGCTCGATGAAAAATCATTGTATCCGTAGCTGTTGCGATATCAACAAGTGCCCCCTTTGTCGCTTTTTGTTCAACCGTATAAGTGCACTAACAGTTGTGTAAACGAGTGACGCGCCGGATTTTTCCCTTGTATTCCCGGGTATTCAGTCGCGAGTGAAGAGCCCCATCGGATGCCCTACGTTATCGAGAGAGCCATTCGAAAAACACGAGTGAGTGCAATATTTCAAGCGTGCGTACGTAATAACACTTGGTGAACTTTTCCGTGCTTGCGGAAAAGCGTGCCAAGCTTTTCATCGATATATGGGCACACACGTATGTGTGCATATACACACAGTTTAGAAACGTGTGCTATATGCAAATTACGGTATGTGGGAGATATCCTATATATTTTCGCCAGTGAGCAGACTCGCCCAGCGATGTGTTAGCAACTCTCCTTCATACGGAGAAAACTTCTTGAGCCTTCCACCTTACTTCCACCACCCGCCGAAAGATATTCCCGGATCCCGTTTAGTTATAAACGAGATTTTTGTCCCGAAGTTGAAAATCTTACCCGGAATTTCTTTTCCGCGCTCTAGCCAGTTATCGCACGGCAGTATGTTAGACTGCGGAGCAGGCGATGCAAATGCGGAACACACTTTTTTAAATTATTATTTGGACCTCTCGTAGATTATTTTTAAAAATGTATCTCTATTTTTTCCGACTTTTTGGAGGTGAAAAGCACGTATTAATAATATGAGTACTGTTATGTCGGGACATTTCTCTATAATTTGCAAAATTCATGAAGGCCTACTGTTGCAAGAAAATTACTGATCTCGATGGTAATCGTCAAACTTGATCCATGCGGCTTCCGAGTCAAGAAAATCAGATAAGATAAACGGCCCGGTTTCCATCGCTGTTCTAGTTACCGTCATTCAACGTAATTTTTTTATAGTGATAATAAATACAATCTTCGTTCAATACCAAAACAAATTGATGGCATGTTGAAGAGAGGATTTTACATAAAAAATTGTTCATTTAACAATTTAACAGTGTGTAGCGCAACTCGCATTTTTGGACTTTCGAGCCGCCCAAATTTAAAAAATGTGTACTTTTTACAACAACTTATTGTCCACAAATATCCACAATTTTTCTTTGTTAATTCTCCGACCGCACGATCCGGCTTCTATAGTTTGACAAACAACAGTGCAAACTAAAATTCTTAATAACATGGCAAATAAAAGGATAAGTTTGGATATTCATGCCTTAACAAACGAGTTCATAACTTATTTAACAAAATTATTTTTACGAAACTTTGTATTCCTGTTTTACGAAATTATTTTATACTGTGCAGTTGTTATCAGTGCGTTCAAGACGAAGATCATCGCGACTTCTGCGAATGCATTAATTTGCAAGTCTGAAAAACATAAAAGTTATCCAATAAACCAAGCATAAAACCAACGGTGTCAATACAAGTAATATAGGATAACCAGTCTATGAATGGACAGTGCCAATGAATGGACTCTTTCAATAAGAGCACGTGCATAAAAAATGTCTATTCATTGGCTTTTTCGTATGCTTAACTTTCCATTCATTGGCCGGTTTACTCTAGTCGATTGGATTGGTAGCAATAGATTTATTGATTACATGCTTTATTAAATTTATAATCATGGAATGTGCATCAGCCAAATTGGATTATGCTGTACTTTCCGTAATTTGTTGCATCGCCGTTATTATAAATTAAATATAACATTGTAAGTTCAAATAATAACATCTACATCATCGTGCCATAGAGTCCGACATAAATATATAAACTTGCTACTCGGTGAACTGACACACTGCATCACGAGTGACGGAAATTGGGTAGATGATGACGAAAACTGAAGCATGAGGTTTAGAAAGTCACGAAAAGCCCGGCAGTTGAGGAATTATTGAAACGATAATTTAATAATTAGATTCCACTGAGTTCACTTCAATAATAGCCGAGTTGAATTCAGAATGCTTCGATGCACACATTAAAACCATTATTCTCCAATACAACCCGAGTAGAAATATTAGAAAACCGCCTTCACTGTCCCAAAGATGAGACGGGAACTGGGCCGCTTACCCTACGCTCCATCCAATCGCGGAGTCGGTGAACCTGAAACGCGTCGTCTCGTCTTATTACACGTTAGTACTATATAATGGATTTTTGGTCGGAACCGGTGTGGCGACCGTAGATCATGGGGTCCTACTTCCGTCCCGCCCATAACTCCGGCAACGCGCCGATCCACCGGCACGCTCTGATTTATATCACCGTAGGGGTTACCAGTATTTCCCCGGGCTCCATTACCTTTCCGATGAACTCGTGATCCTCCGTTCTCTCCCGCGCGGTTTCCTCTTGTCCCTCCCCCCTTCGCGTCTCTTCCCCACTTCCCGTGTCATTGGATGAAAATGATGACTCTTCTCTGCCCAAAATCCTTTCGAAATCTGAAAGCGAATCCACAAAAAAAAAAAAAAAAAAATCGACAATGTTCCGTCGAGACGCTACGATAAAACGTTTCCCTAAACTTCTTTCTTCGAGCATTTTTAAAATTATTTTTCTTTCGGTAAGGACGAACGAGCGAAGCAGCATTTAAGGAGGGAGTCTCGCTGCGCGCTGACTTCGCATAAGTTCGACAACAATAAGGGAAAATAGCAAGTACTTCTTGATGGTGTAAAAATCTGAAAAAAATCATGTATACTAAAGGTCCTGAGGAGATTAATTTTGCATCATAATAATTGCAAAATGTTATTAACAAATTCATCAAAAATAAATTGGTTAACAAATTACCCGGCAACAAAACTTGTTTTATTTTTATGAAAATGATTCGTTTATTTTTCTGAATACGTATGAATTTTTTCAGATTTTTAAGTAATCGTTGATTTTTTATTTTTTTTTATAGAACAAAAA
>JAPYZD010004485.1:0-17895 GCA_030522725.1 Ichneumoninae sp. B BG-2022a | reverse complement strand
TGTACCCGCGGATTTCATCGGCCGCTCGCGGTCCGCGGAATGTCCTCTCGCGACGGTCCTCCGGTTACGGCGAGCCGAATGCTGACCCGATGGGCGGGAAAGAAAAATACGTGACTTTTGTCGCGACTTCGGACAGTTCCGGCGCGACGAGGCCTATGAATTTTTTGGCCTACGCGGCTGGAAACCTATCGTGCATCGGGCACATTGATTACACTAAAAAGAAAATCTTGTGTAGTTTAATGTATTGGTGATGGAAGTTTTTAGGCGCAAACTGGTGTATTAAATTTCATTTATAATTGTCATGAAAAATGTACTTTTATTAATTTACTTTAATTTTACTACAAAAGTACTGTAAATTAAATAATTTGGTTTAATTTCACTGGAAAAATTTTTGCATAAAAACTTACATTCTGGTGCGTTACATTTAGAATTTTTTTTACACAATGTTGGACATTGTGTAAAACATTTAGTTGGAAAATTAATGAATGGTATTGAAAGCTTTTTTACGTAAACTGTTTCTAAAATTTCGAACACATGCGCGTTGCAATTTCACAGTAAAAGTGTTATTGTTAATGAAATTTTTGGTAAATTTCCGGCAAAAGATTTGTAATTTTAATCTCTGGTATTTCTATTTTACAAAAAAAGTACATTAACGGTCAATTAGTGTAAGTAATGCAAACAGATTTCAAGCTCCAGTACATTAAATTTACAATTTACTTTTAGTGTTGCTGCAACACTAATTTTCCAATAGAATAGACGGCCAGTCGGCTGACGAAACGCAAAAAGAAAATATCGTAATTTAACGTATCAAATGTAGTAAAAACAAGACGTCAAGAGACCGCAATTTGGTCTTTTGACGATAACTCAAGAAGACATAATCTCGACCGATGTCCGTGGGATCTTATCGGGAATTCGTCGAGTTACCATCGGGCCTGTTAATTAAGAAACTCCCGAGATTGCCACGATGCGCCGTGCATCTGCGCCTGAGCACAGAACGAATGCGTGAGAATGAGAATGCGCGCCTCGTTCGTTTCTCGACCGGAGACCAAGCAGAAGTTACACATATTCCACTTTAATACACATCTCTGCGCGAGCATCTTCGCAAGTAAATGCGCACACGTGGTCTGTACGTGTATATATCGCAGGATAACACAGAACGGCTGTGATCCCGGGTCCCTCTCGCTTCCACTCGCTTTGTATAATTCGAGCAATCGAGATAATGGCGAACAATATGTAATTATATCATTGTTTGAAATTACCAGGCGGCCTCAGCTGTAGCGGGTCCGCTCCCTCTCCTCGGCACAGTGCTCTGCTCTCCCGCTCCGTTACGGATCTCGCGTCGGGGGGGCCCCCGATCTCGACGTATCCGAGTATCTCCTCTTCGAGAATGAGCGCCCTTCGCGGCGGCTCCGAGGTGTTATTAGGGCCTGACATTGATACATCCAGAGGTAGATATACCACAGCGGCAAAGCCAGTGGCGTCGAGCGTTACACGATCTCCCGCTCCGATCATCTCTCGCTATATCGGTCTCGCAATTTCGAGACACTTGGAAAAAGCAACAAAAAAATCAAATAAAATCTCTTCGAGTTCGATTCAACCGGCGAATCTGACTGATCTCTCGATTATCGCCGTATCGTGTGTCCGAGTCGATTACCGATGATTTATCTGCGATCCCAAGAGCATGATAACGGTGCGCGAGCTCCTATCGAGACGAGGACGATGAAACCATGAGAATTGTCGAGAATCCACGCATTAAGTGTCTCGTGTGTTACCGTAGAGTCGTGGCGGGGAACCTCGAGGAGGAATCGTAGAGTAGTCATGGACATGTAATTATGGACAGGTATATAGCTGCTGGCCCTTACTCCGGAGAGAGAATAACAGAGCCAACCGACTATTTATCAACGTCGCTCGTTATCACGTCCTCTCGTAAGTTATGTCTATGAGAATGAGAGCTCAAGAAGCGGGAGATTGGTCTTTCCGGAGGAACAGGACGCCAGAAGGGGAGTCGTTTTATTCCAACGGGAAAACCGAGTTCTCTGCATGATCTATCCCTTATTTGCTGATTTTATCCTGAAGATTCTTTGATTTCCCGTGTTATCCGCACAGCTGCTGGGTGATGATAAAACAACGCTGAAGAAATCATAGGGTTGTTTATTCCGGCTACGAAGTGTACGCTACCGATCACTTGTTTGCAAGAGGAAAAGGCATTGTTCGCACCTAGTCGTGGCTTTCCTGGCCTATCGCGATATTTCTTCGGTGGTTGGTTCGGAGATACTGCAAGCTAAGTGCACATAACGACTTGTAACTATGAGAATCAGAGCTGAAGAAGTGGGCGATTGATCGTTCCGAAGGAACAGGACGCCAGAAAGGGAGTCGTTTTATTCCAACGGCAAAACCTAGTTCTCTGCATGATCTATCCCTTATTTGCTGATTTTATCCTGAAGATTCTTTGATTTCCAGTGTTATCCGCAGAGCTGCTGCGTGATGATAAAATAACGCTGAAGAAATCATAGGGCTGTTTATTCCCACTATTACGTGTACGCTACCGATCACTTCTTTGCAAGAGGAAAAGGGATTGTCCGCACCTATCGCGATATTTCTTCCGTGGTTGGTTAGGAGAGACTGCTGGCTAAGTGCAGATAATGACTCGTAACTATGAAAATGAGAGTGCAAGAAGTGGGTGATGCTTCGTTCCGGAGGAACAGGACGCCAGAAGAGAAGCCGTTTTATTCCAACCGGAAAACCGAGTTCCCTGCATGATCTGTCCAATATTTGCTGATTTGATGCTGAAGATTCTTTGATTTCCGGTGATATCCGCAGAGCTGCTGCGTGATGATAAAACAACGCTGAAGAATATCTGAACGCGGGAATAAATAGGGTTATTTATTCCCGCGATGACGTGTACGTTACCGATCATTTGTTTGTAAGAGGAAAAGGGGTTGTCCGCACCTAGTCGCGGCTTTGCTGCGCTATCGCGATATTTCTTCGGTGGTTGATGGTCGGTTCGGAAGGGGTTGCTGGTTAAGTACACATAACGACTCGTACCGAGTCTCTCGGCACGGTAGCCCGAGCCAAGGCGCAAACGCCACACGAACGGACAATCAGACTTGCAAAAACGGGCCTTAATTGGGCCGTTAACCGTAGCGAACGATGATTAATCTTCGGGGTACGCGCGAGAGTGCAAAGTGGTCGGTTTCGCAGGGACGAGGCCAAAGATGGACGCTGTGCGCTCGATGTCGCGAACGGTCTGCATGTGTACACTGGGTAATAGTCGGTCGGGGTTGCTGAAGGGATGCAGAAGCGAGACAACATTTCGCCAAAAAGACCAAGAGCAGTCATCGTTGCCAGATTTTTTATTTTCCTCCCATGCGGTATGATTGCTAATCGTCGTCGTCGGAGGCGGCGTCGTTGCACATCATCGCGAGTATCCCAAAGCGAGAGGGTTATTAATCGTTATACTGCCGAAAAAGAAAAGGAAATCGCGAAGGTAAAGTACCGTGATTGCGCCACTCCAAAGTCTAGGGGAAGGAGACACAATCATGCTCGTTAAAAATCACCGTGCTTGGTCCGGTACATCCTTCAACGTAATCAATGAAATTGCCGCGGGTTCGTCAAAGCCACTATTGGCGAAACAAGGAAATTGGTAGACACGGTTCTTTAGCTAGTACTTTCGCTTTAGCTAGTCAAATTACAGTATTACGATAATTCTGAAGTATCACTATTTAAGTGTTGAAAAAATGCTAATACGTAAAGTATTATTTTGCATCTGTATGACTATCTGATAGCATTCTGATAGGAATTGTCAAATATTAAGACAGATCGAATCACATAGGTGAATCGCACAGTATCGGCTCACATAGTTTGATCGTGAGAAAAATTTCACACATGAACATGACCTACAAGATATGTATTTAAACAGTAAGTTTACCATTACAATTTCACGGACGATAATAAATTTGCAAATTGTTCGCATTCGGTAAGCCCAATATTTGCCAATATCATTTTAATCTTCGAAATCTCCGGATCGCATTACGGTTATCGTTTCTATACGCAACCAATCGCGAATTACAAGTAAAAAGGAACAAATGCTCGATCGTGACATTTTTCCGACACACAACCAAATCTATCGATTTATTTATTCAATGTAAATAGCCGGTAACCTTGCTTGAATTTTTGCAGACGCGATTCTCAACGTATTGTTTGTGACACATAAAAAAAATGTGCATTGTATCTAGTAACCGAGTTCATGCTCGTACTATCTTATGAAACGGTTTTTATGAAAGCAATGTCTGTGAAACTCCGACGTTACACTAAGAAATAGCGTTCGAAAAATTCCGCCTAAACCCATTCCAGTGTGCGGATATCGGGCTCGATAGGACAGAAGCTCCCCTGGACGGCATTCGAGCCGAACTTTCATATAGGAAGAAGAGCGTAGAAAACCGGGCGTACCGTAGTGGGATCGAGGGGTGGGCATATACCGTTTCCGAGTCGAGTTACATATTTGCTCTGGGTTTTATCTGCGAGATCACCCTCGGGTTTCTTTGACGCTCGGGTACGCGCGGGCGACTCGCTCGTTGACCGGTTATGAGAACGTGTTCCGGACGGTCAGCCCGGCTCCTCGTGGCACACAAACCGAGCGAGTAAGCCGCGGTGATAAAGAGCCTCGGAAAAGAGAGCGAGGCCGAGGAAGAAGCGGAAAGCAGAGAGAACAAACCACGAAGGGGCCGTTTTGTTGGCACTGGTATTTCGTTCGTTAGTTTCGTTCTCTGCCCTCGAGAATTTCAAGTGTATGTGTCTTATCTCTTAGTGTATGTGTCTCATCTCTTATTCCCCCATTCTCTTCTCCCCCCCCCCCCCCCTCTCAAACGTTCCGCGTTCTCATCACTGCCCTAGCTGCGCCAGGCAGACCGGGCACTCCCTCTAATCCTTTCATTTTGCGATTTCCGCCTTCGACCGCGACAATCGCGCGGGATCGTCGTCGGAGCAGTTCGTTAAATTCCGCGGTCCGCGAGCGTTGCGCGCTCCGCTCGGGCCAATCCTAGAAAGATTCGTTACCGGTCCGTTACCGGTGGAATTTCGACAAACGGCCATCCGCCCGTTAATGACGGCGAGCGTTCGAGCCTCTCGAGCAACTGACCTACCCGAACGGGAATAGACGGTACGCGGCATCGGAGGATCGGCGACGCGGCCCCAACCGGTCCCAACTGAAACACCGCTCAGGTACCTCAGCTCCGATGACCGTGGAAACCGCTCCGAATGCATTCATCATACCCTACGCCACTTTCTCCATCGTTCTATCTCGTATTCTCCTCCTATCCGATCGCCCTCCATTGAATGCCACGCTACTTTTTTATTGTTTCCGATTGTCCGATTTCGTCGATCTTTCATTCCCCATCGCGGCTACCGTGTCGATCCGTCTCGCACTCCTCGGGACTCCTTTGGTTCTCGTGCGCCTCTCTCGCTCTCCGTTGTTTCTCATTAATAAGCCGTCGACAGGGAGCAGTCGCTGCTAACGCCGACGTCCCATCAGGGATAAAACGCTAGTATGTTGCCCGAGCGTACTTTGCTCGGGAACCGGCATGGATCTCGATCGTACCAGGCCGCCGTGCACGCTCCGGGCGAACAAGAAGCTCGCCGCGCTGTCACGTGTGCATAAGAAAAGCCCGGCAACGAAACGGGAGAGCCGAGAGAGTAGGATAGATAAAAGTGGAATCGTACGACTCGGTCCTCGAGCATGCGCCCAAGAGGAAGAGAACTAAAAAAACAAAAAAGGATCTAAATCTCGCGATCAGATTACATCGCTGCGCAAGAATGAAAACCAAACATGCATCGTCAATAATTGATAGAATAAATTAAATCATTTGTCTCGATGGGAGTGGGAGGGAGGTTCGGAAACAATTATTATTTATCATACGAGGCAATCGTTTCTCGATCTCGGGTTCTCAATCTCAAATCTACCACTTATTTAGCTTCTTTCTCAGTATTTAAAACAAAAATAATCGTCTCTTGTGACTTACGAAGTTTCTGATTTTTTGTTTATTTTATAAAATTTAAACGTTTCGATCGATTCTTGCCAAATTTAATAGGGAATACGTGTCCCTAATAGCTTATTTATGTACAAATTTGTAGGCAAATATGTCGAATATTGTAAAAGCTATAGTGAAATAAATATTTTTTGAAAAAACGAAAATTTCACAAAACCGAAACCCCTCGACCGATTCGTACCAAATTCAATAGCGAAAATTGTTTGATATTGGTTTACTTCTGTAGAAAGTTTCAGCCCAGAATCTCAAAATTTGCGAAAGAAAAGACGGCGCGAACACACTTTTTTCAAAAATTTCAAAATCTCATAAAATCTGAACGAATGTTTCAATTAGTGCATAAATTGTAACAAACAGAGGCACTTAGCATACTCTACGTGTGAGCCAAATTTCAACTCGATTGGTAAAACCGTTCTTGAGTTATAGACGATTGAATTTTGGAGGCCTAGCACACACACACACACACACATCCATCCAGACATTTTTTCTAAATGTGATTTTTCGATGTTTTCGAACATTCTGAACACGTTTCCATTAAAATCTCAAAATTTTTTTTTCACCGAAACAAAGCTTCCTCCATGAGGAAGCAAAAAGGAAACCTTACGAACTAGCCTGAAGGAGTCTCGCGATCAGATTACATCGCTGCGCAAGTCTCGCGATCAGATTACATCGCTGCGCAAGAATGAAAACCAAACATGCATCGTCAATAATTGATAGAATAAATTAAATCATTTGTCTCGATGGGAGTGGAGTTGGGAGGGAGGTTCGGAAACAATTATTATTTATCATACGAGGCAATCGTTTCTCGATCTCGGGTTGTCTCTGTGCGATGGCCGATTGGCCGGTGTGTTGGTTAATTTCTTTCCACGGATGTTATAAACACACACCGCCGCTCATTCGGTCGGGCACAAGTCGGATTGGGAGAAACGACGGTGCGCGAGGGGGGAACGAGCAGCGTTTGGTTCCTTTTGTTTTTACCCTACGCGAGAGTTCTTTCGATTTATTTCTCGCTGATGAATCAGGTGTGCGGCTCTCTCGCTCCGTTTCGGCCGATGAGACGGAGACCGGCGAGTTCGAGATTACTTTTGTGGGCGGGTCTCGCACTGTCAGAGCCCTCAGCTTTCGCTACTCCTCTCCGCTACTCCCGTTGCCGTACCGCGTTGTTTTAGCCGACGATTCTACGAGAGACTCGAGACTCTCACTCGGCCCAGGTATAAATGCTCGTGCGCGCATCTCCCGCACCGCGGATAGCTCTTTCCTCTCATCGTCTCGATGTGTTCCGTGCCGGGGCATCGGCTCTATCCTCGCCGGGACGGGCACGCAGACGTCGAGGGCTGCGCTCGCTGCTGTGCTTCTTCTTCTTCTCCTTCATGGTCTTCTTCTTCTTCCCTCTTGTCTCCTCTTCGCGGCCGCTTGATTTAAATTGGAATACGAAATGTGGAATACGAATATTTCTAATTACCACCGACGGTCTAACAGCATCGGCGGGAGGAACGCGAGGATTCAACGGGGCTTGACCGCGAATAACTCTTGAATCTTTTTCTTTTGATTTTTTTTTTATTTATTTATTTTTTTTCTTCGTTTCATTTTATTTTCATTATTTCCACTGGTATGCATAACAGTCGTGCGCGAACGAATCCCGCACGGCACACTCGGCCGGCACGTATGAATACCCACCTCGTCGCTCCGTCGCAATCTCCATGGCCATAAATTCGCGATACATGCGCAAGGATCCGCTTGTAAGTACAGATAGTATAAACCACCGCGCGCAGGGAGGGCCGCCGGGAGTTGCGAATCTCGATCATCCTCTGCGTGCGGAGCTCCTTATCGAACTGCTTAAATTTTTCTTTTTTGTCCACTCCACCTCTCGTGACTATCTGTTCCGGTTATCGTGATCATTCTGTGGGAACAAATATCCCCGCGATTTAGTACCCTGCGAAGCGGGATTAGCACAACTGTTGCCGATACATCCTGGTCGAGCTGGCGCGGAGATAAAATAAAAATCTTTTCATTGATAAAATATCGTTCACTTAATAATGTCGATTACATTTTTTCTTTTTTAAGTGTATAAAAAATGTCATCTTTGAAAATTTCGAAGCTTTGTATCACTGGTATTATAATAGTCGCGATTTCGCCGTTACTCGACGGGCTTTTTCTGTGATCGTTGATAGTCACCGAACGAAGTCACCTCTCTGGACAAGCGCGGCTCTGGTGTAAGCGCAGAACCGACATGGATATTTGTCTGGAGGGATGCGAGCGAGCGGTTTGAATAAATCTCGGTTAAAATATCTCTGCGATTTAATATTATGCTAAACGGGATTAGCAGCACAATTACCGATATATCCTGATCGCATCCAGAAAAAAAATTATTTGACGGCCACCGTTTATTAGCTTGAAGTAAAATAAATGGTGGTCATCCAATAAATTATTTTTTTGGGTGCGAGCTAGGGCAAAAATAAAATAAAAATAATTTAATTAATAATATCGATTAATTTTTTTTTAAGTCTAAAAAAATATTTTTCATCATTTCGAAGCTTTGTACCAACCGAATATTAAAAGTCGCGATTTCGTCATACTCGGGAGGCTTTTCTGTGGCCGGGCCTACACTGAGAAAAAGAAACGATTGAATTAAGCAAATGCGCAGCGACATACGTTCAAAGGTCTATATTGTCGGTACAACAAAAACGTTTGTTTCAATCGACAAATTTTGAATAGATTGAAGCAAATAATCGTTTAACAAAACAATGCTTTATTTGTACCAAACAAATAGCAGCTTTGAAGTTATGTCACCGCGCATTTGCTTAATCCAACAATTTCTTTCGCTCGGTGTAGTCTCATCCCTTTGGAGGAAGCGCATCGCCGACGTGGATATTTGTCGAGAGGGATGCGAGCGAGCGGTTTGAATAAATCTCGGTTAAAACGAGGTCGTAAAGCAAGTTCCAACGAGAGTCGCCGTCTCGACAGGAGAAACAGAGAAGGCAGTGAGAGACCCGTGGAAGCCTCCGGAGTCTTTCCTTCGTGCTCGTACGGGGCTCCGCGTGCCCCGGATATCTCCGTGATCCAACTTCTCACTCGCCGTTCCATCTAATATCGTCGGCTAGGGCGGTCGGGAATTTGGCTCGCTCGCGCCGGCTCGTTCGGGTTCACGTGTTTGAAATTATAATAAATATCTTTGGGGCCAATTAGATGCGTTGTTTTCACAGATGACAGCACGCACACCTCGGGGGCCCCCGGGAAGCCGCGAGGCCACTACGAGAGGCATGGTGGACTCGTCTGTATCCACATGTAGCTGCCCGGGCTCGGGACGCCCAAGTGCGTCGGTGTTTCCGAGCCACGGCGCCACTAATGATATTGGCTTAGGCGCATCATTTTTACAATTACTAATAAATAACGACGCCTGCGTCGCACTCTCGTGAAACTCCACACTCGCCGACGCTGATCGAGGAGATCCGCAATGTGGACCGAAGAATACGTCGGTGTTTTCTCAGACAACAGGAGAAAACAGAAATACTTACGGAGCGAAATTTACATACGTGCGGCTCGAGGCAAGAGCGTGGCGAATCGGGGAAATACTTTGAGTCGACATGTCTGCGGTTTTTGTCTGCAGATAAATGAAATCATTAAATGTTTATACCGATCTATAGATTAACAGTGCTTGGTAGTCGATCCGGGTAAGAGCGATACGTAATGCGCGCTATCGTTGACTAAGGAAATTAATAACAATTGTCGACATTTTACAAAATCAGTAGTTTATTTTTAAAAAATCTTTTCACCGTGAGGCAAGGCGGTGAATGACTTACGAAAATCACGGATTAGGGAAATACTTTTAGTCGATAGATAAATGAAATCATTAAATGATTATACCGATCTATAGATTAACAGTGCTTGGTAGTCGATCCGAGTAAGAGCGATACGTAATGCGCGCTATCGTTGACTAAGGAAATTAATAACAATCGTCGATATTTTACAAAATCAGTAGTAACTATTTTTCATTCACGGTATTCGAAGGTTATTTGAGAAGTTATGATTTTAGTTTTTTATTTTTTACATTTTAGAGCGTTTTCTAAGGACGCTTTACAGAAACATCATCTCAACGAAACATCACCAAATTTGTATGGCAGCGAGTCGAATCACTCTTTTATTTTTTTTACACACTTTGTTTTACAGTTTCTTTCGGCGATCGCTTGAATCCCAAGAGTTTCGAGATATTTAATAGAAATACATTCGATAATGACTTCTCGCCTTTCGGCAAAGCCGGGCCTCTTTCGGCGGTTTCTGGTCGCTTTCCGGCTGGAACGTGAAACAAAAAGGAATGGGGGGAATGGATGGAAACCGCGCGATTGCGAAGTGAGAGAAACAAAAGGGATCGGCAACGGCGAGCGAGGAGAGACGAAGGGAAGCGAAAGGACGATTTGTTCGCGCCGCGGGAGTCCGGCATAACGAAAATAAGCCAACTTCTCACATAATTCATCGAGGCGTCTCTTGTGCGGTGTGCGAGAGAGAAACGGACTCGGGCCCCGGGCCAGTCGTCTCTTTTCGGTCTCTCCGCCCCCGCGCGTCCGTCGAACCGGCCAAACACGGGAATACAAATAGAAATCATTAATGGTTTTGTTTCAAGGGTTCCGGCCCTTCAACACCGAGCATCGCCGACCGAGCGTCGAAATGACCCGTTAAAGATTTCGGGGCTTCTTAAAAATACCAAAAAAAAAAAAAAAAAAATCCCCGTACATCGTGGCAGATTATCTTTCGTTTCCACCGCGCGAAGTTCCGCAGGTTCGAGCCGAGCGGCCGGCAGGCCCAAAAGTCTCTCCGTTTCTCCAAATGAAACCGAGACTTGGAACAATCGGGATTTCACGCTAATCGAGAGTAAACGCGGCAAGATTTTTCTCACATCGACCCTCGGTGGCGCCCTTGCCGGGGGATGACGAGGCAATTTTTACAAAACTTTCCACACGTGTCCGCGAGCGTTTCTTCGCGAACCAGAGAATCGAGGACAGATTCGTTCCATCGGATGATTTTCTGATTTTTTTACTCGCCAACCGGAAAATCAATATTGTCGGACTGTGATCTCATCTTGGTTGCTGCGCGTTGAAAAAAAAAGAAATAGGAGAGAATGAAATATAAACGAGAGAGAGAAAACTGATCCGCGCGATAACTGACACATGGCCGGACGAGCGCCTTGCACGCTGCTTGCCGGGGTGACGGAGTACCTGAAAAACTTTTTTTTATTCTTTTTTTCCCAGCGCCAGGATCAGCCGGAGAATTGCCGGGAGAGCGAGAGGCAGAGCCACCCATCGCACCGTATCGATCAAAACGACAGAAAACGTGCCGAACAATACGACCCCGTTTCTTTATTACAGTCATCAGTCATTCGGTATAAATATTAAATTCGCTAAAAAACGCGGCTCGACGTTCCTCTTGCCTCGGGGGGGTCGAAGTTGCAGCGTCAGCGTGCGAGACAAAGCGGTGCCCGGACAGAACCGGCGGAACGCGCCAGCGCTAGCGGCAGCTGACCGGTATCGGTCGCACAGGGAACCGTGTTGTCCCTGCGCCGATCGGCGCCGACGGGACAGGGATTATTCGAGCCCCGATCGCTTTCTGGTCCGAAAGATTTCGCTGCCGAAGAATCGCGACGAATTAATGCCCGGGCGATGATACGCCGATCGTCGGCGACACATTTTTATTTGCCTCCGGCTGTGCAAGCAGAAATCCTCTGTACTGTGCAGATTTACCGGTTGTGCCGATCGCTTTGCCGAACGCAAACTTTTCACTGAAAAAAGAATATCATTGAATCAAGTAACATTTGCTTGCCGGCTGCCAAAGAGGTAAAAAAGTTGTTTCAATTTTACTCTGAATTCGTACAATCTCATACCGGATTGAAACGATAACATGTCACCTTGACAGTCCTGCTGTCATTGTTTCAAGATCATATGGAATTGTAAAAATTGAAAGTAGAATTAAAACATTTTTTTTCTTCGGTAACCCGCAAGCGAATTTTTTTTCAGTGTGGGCACATTGAAGTGGGAACTTTCTGCCTTTCATTATTTTAAGTTTTTTGCGCCGATCTTTCAGATTTTTAAAACAATTTCGCATCCCGATCGATAGATTATTTCATCTATCGTCATCACCACTCGTACTATTTTTCGAGCCGATCGTCGACAACACATTTTTATTTGCTTCCGGCTGTGCAAGCAGAAATCCTCTCTACCGCACAGATGTATCGGTTATGGCGATTCTTTTACCTCATCCAAACTATGAGGAAGTTGAAACGCTCTACTCTTTTTTGTAAATAGTTTTTTGCGGAGATCTTGGAGACTTTGAAGACAATTTAGCATTCCGATCGATGCATAATTTTGTCCATCGTCATCAGTACAATTACATCATATCAATATAGTGCTACTTTTCCTCGTACTATTTATCGAGTCGCTCAGCTCCGACCACGACTATAAGTTGCCAAGCTATTGCTACTTACGTTTCTTTACACCGCACACTCACCCGCTAATGTACATTTGTTTCTGTAAAAAGCCCCTTGCCCATTCGATAAACAAAATAAAATGAAATTTAATATTTCCCAGCGTACCGAAACATGAAATGACTGATTAGGTTCTCGACCTCCCGGCAGTGTACGCGACAAGCCGAGCATTACACAATTACCGTTGTCGAGAATTCATCGAACAGTGTGCGATGTACGGACCGTAGTTTTCGCAGGTGAGCCGAGGGAACGAATGCGCGAGGCGAGTGACGCGATTAGCACGTATCTAGCCCCGGCACGTCATCGGAACACGGTCCTGACCCGCGAGCCTCGGGTTCCACGAGGCGGACCCGGGGGTCCCCCTAGCAGACCCTTCCACCAACGTCTCGTGCCGTCTATGCGAGTTTTACGCAACCCTACACTATAGTTGCTAATAGTAGTATCTCGTATAGTTCGCCACTCGTTAGAATGCTGTAAAGTGAAACCCCGCCTCTCCTCCGAATATCCACTATAAACCTAGTACACCAGTGCTACAGTATCCACGATACAATATGACGTCGAGCAGAACCAGAGCCTGGATCGCTCTTTGGCTGGTCGCAGGACAATGCACGGGGAGGAACGGCGTATCGCTTCAGCCGACCATTTTGGGGTGCGATCACGGGGAAAGGGGTGAAAGGAAAAAAATCATGGTCCCGACCCCTTTTTCGCCCATTGCACCGGTATAGAAGTAAAAACCTGGCGAAAATCCGTCCCCAATGGAATAACTATTAACCCGCCCAGAACGAGTACAATTCGCCCGATCTATTGACGAGTTTTGGGCAAAAGTGTTCCATCGTTGAACGACGAATATTAGCAGAAATTAAGTACACTGAGAAGAGGATCGGATATAAATCATTATACATCTGGTCAAAACCGACAGAACTTTTAGGGAACTAACAGCGAAATCCTCGCAAACATTCGTATTGAACTTCACACATTCTGCTACAAAATATGGGCTGTTTTCCTTATCGCAGATACTACCATGTAATTTTTGCTTGAATACAAGTCTTTCGTGCTAGGAAACATCGTAATCGGTGGCAGCGCGATAGCGAACCGTTTGTTCTAGGTTTGTTTTCTTCTTTTATTTCAAAATTTCTTTTATGTATGCATACATAAACAAATTTGATAGATGAAATTCCGAATTTTAATCCACGAAATTCTCAGTTTTAGTCCACAAAATTGTCAGTTTTATCCACGAAATTCTTATCCAACTTGACTCGCGGAAAAAATTACATGCTACCCGGTCGAAATTTGCCATACGACTTGGTAGTTTTTCCGAGCTCTTTCTCTCAGTATAAACCTATAAACACCAAGAAAACGATCTCTGAGTCGACAGCATACAGACTTCACGGTTGCAAAGAATCGGGAGTATTGCCAGGTACCGGCCGGGCAATTATCGAACCGACGCGTCACAATGATCAGTCGATCGGTTCATTTAGGCCTGCGCAATTCTCCCGCATTGTCTCATGACCGAAATAGCCTTGCTAAAAAGCTTTGGCCAGCTTCCCGAAGCTGCCGGTTCTCCGGTTCCCTTTGGCCCCTTTTCGTCTCCTCATTCCCGATCGTCGAGTCCCTCGAGCGCGCGAGGCACTCGAGTGGCCCTCGAGAGTGCAAGAACCTCGAGAGGGTGGTGCGTTCGCGCGCGACAAACGGCGACGAGTAGCAGAGGAACGAAGAATAGTCCAAGCAGTTCGGCTACCTTCGAGCCGCCTCGGATTTCCTTTTCCATCGAGCTTTCGCCCGTTGGCACGAGACCTCGCCGCTCTCAGAGCCCCCGAGTCTTTCTCGCAGCGCACCCTTTTCTCTTCGTCCGAGGAGGAGAAAGCGTCGTCAAACGCGCTCTTAATTATCGGAACTCTAAAGAGGCGTCTTCACGACAATGGGGCGGCCGCGGGTACGATGTATACTTCTGTACTAATCAGTTTTGTTCCCACTCACAATGACCCCACGCTTCTCTTCTTTCCTTCCTCTCGGCCTGTGTTTCTTGCGTCTTGATACACTTACACAACGGGCCGTTCCTCTTCGCCACTAGCCGGATAATGACGATCCTTAATGGGTAATGCTAATCGACGAAGATCCCGTTTCGGGATCCGATGAGAGTGACGCGGTTAGAGGTTTTGAGGAGGTTCGAAAGTTTCGCCGACCGTTAATCGCGCTTACAACCATTCAAGATGGCACACGTGCCCTTCCCAAGTGTCGGCGCAATATCGCGGCTGAAGAAGCGGTCGAGGATCGTAATTAACCCGTGCGATTGCATTTTGTTCTCTTAACCGTCGCGAATTCGCGAAACAATCCCAACGGGAAACACACTCGAGGAGCATACAATACCGCAGGTCGTTACATGACACTCCAATAGACTCGGAATAATGCACCGGGCACCGCCGATCCGAGAGAACGCCTCGTCACGTCCTCCAGATAATCCACTTTTTCCGTTTGTGCGAATCGTCTTCATTCCGCTCGAAGATTTTTCGCACGATTAAATCGAATTGTTCGGGCTCGATTGCGTTGCTGGTTCGCTGACGGAAATTAACGAGTTTTCAATGTGAAACACCGTACGATCCGAGTAATATAAAATCGGAAAAAATTCGTTGCATCGAAATTTCGTCAAGTCGCGTCGACCAAACTTTTTTTTTGTGAAGAGTTAAAAATAAAAAAAATGATGTTTTACCAAATCTTGAGATGATTAGAGTCTTCATGAGACTCGGAACAAAGTAACCTAATTATAGACAATAACGCCTTAATTGTATAATTGATGTTATCCTGCCATAAAAATCCGTCAATTGATTCGACATTCCCGTTTCTTCATATATCCCTGTGAAAAAAAAGAAAAATGAAAGAAATATATATCATACCGTTCGGTTAGGCGTTCAAGATCGAGAGCACAGAAGTACCGGGCGTGTAACAATGGGAGAACTGGGAGCATTAATTAACCGACAAATTAGCATCGCCTCGGGCGCGCAGTGATTACGTTTTAATGATAGGAACACGGTCGCGAGCGGCGCAGAGCGACCGCCGCAGCGCTACCATAGCAGCAGTTACACTCCGGCAAAATGGGTATGCGGTGTATAAAACTAGCAATACGGAGGACGAACCCGGTTGAACATACAAGCAGCGAGAAGACGGATGCATCGGTCGGAGAATTCATTTCCCGGTGTTTGTGTCTGTTGGCTGCGTGTCGAGTCGGCCAGGTATATATCTTAGATCTCTCTGTATCTCGGGAGGGGGGGTGAAGAGGAGGGACCTCGAGTACTTCCACGAGTGCCACACTGCCGCAACTGCGGGACGAGAGTGCCCTGGGATTTCTATAAACTATAACCATACCGCGCACCCATACGCATAATAGGGCATCAACCGGATATCTACTTGAGTCTCCGCTCTCGGTACTTCTCGTGGCAAACGCGTATACGCACTCGAGCCAGCCACTCGCGAAAGGGGTGAACCTGGGACTTTGTCTCCGGCGCGACACGTCGCTGCGAACCATCGATATTTAGAAGGAGCGCCCACGAGTTCCCACGAATCGGCAACGATCTCGTTTCCTGGCATCGCCGGAATGCGGACCGATGCGAGCAGCTAATTACCGCTCGAACAATTTCCGCAACATTAGTTCCCCTCGGGCCGCGCACATGCGCCTCGCGAATTAAATAATTGTATTACTTTTAGGTCGATTCGATGATAAATTAAATTGGCCCGAGCGGAAGCGACGATTGTGAGAATATTTTCAGTGATTAGCCGCACCGATCAACGCGTCGTAACGTCTTCTCTAACCCGAATGGATAACTATCTAAATGCCGTTACCGCTTTTCCGACGCGCTCGATTCGATACATCGATCCCGGCGCGGGCCGAGATGAGATCGCACCTAACGCGCGAAGCAACCGAACGGTAAACGCTTCGACCCGTCAGTTCAACCGGTGACATCAATCCCGTCGATGTGAAATCTTAGACGCGTAGGAACAAAAAATAAAGTGCGCTCTTCTCTGAGAGCAATTTTCGCAAAAGATTCCTCACGTCAGATCCATTATAAACACACAGATATATAGAGTCGAATTGAACGAGGCGTAAATGCTTTCAGCGCAAAGCGCGCATCTCCTATTCCTATTCCACCTTTTGATGCGGTCACGCTTCCGTGGCGCTTGCGCACTCAACACGCGGCAACATTCTACAAGCGATGCGCGTCCGTCTGGCACGTGATTCTTTTACTTGTTATAAACGTTTTAATTTCAATTCATTTTCTTCGTCATTATCGCCCGTACGATAAACTAATACGTATCCGCACGCACGGCGGGGTTTAATTTTGTGTGTTGCTGCCGAGTAAAAACTCCGAAACGCATGACAGACTCGCAGCCCCGGCGCATCCCGACGGCGGTGTATCTGAGGTGATTTTTCAATGTAACCCGCGCGGAGACCAAACGCGACTTACCGCTGGACACGTTTTGCGGTCGCGTGTGTTTCGCGTGACACGCGTATCGACACGAGACCACCGACAAGAAACGAGAGAACTCCGTTCGCTGCGTGCCGCGCTGAGGAGACGAAATTTAATGTGCAACGTGTTGATGATTGTCGGTCGAGTCGGTACGAGAGAAAAAAAAAAGAAAAAGAGGATCGGAAGGGGACAAATAAAGGAGAGTGAAAGTCGAGCATGCACGTTCCGAGGCGGCGATGTCCTCGCGACGATGTCGCGTATCACACTCTCGCGATCGCATAGAAATTTCCTCGCACGACTCAATTAGTCCTTTCAAACTGCAAGGTTACAATCATTAAGTTGTTTCAAGTTTGTTGATTCAGAAAAAAAAGAATAAATAACGGAAGAAAAAAAATGAATGAAATGAATATTTACAATGAAGCTGATAATAACATGGTATAATGTCTTACCGGAGGGTCGGATGTTATAATCATAACAGCATCTTTGTTTCGCTGAATAAAGTTTTGCAGTTTATTACCTCGTGGAGGAAGACATAAATTTCGGGATTTTCATAAATAATATAAATATAAATGGAAATTTGCATTGTAATACAAGTCTATTTATTTTTATCGCAGCGCTGTACGCGCACAGTGAGAATTCGATGTTCCCGGTCGTTCGATTAAAAAAAAATAAAAATTGATCCCTATTTGTGGACATTAGAATAAATGAAAATTGAATGAACCATTGAATTGCACTGATAAAAAAATACGGTTGAATCAACTAAGATTCGGGCAGGGACGTTCAACTAAAGATTTTGTTGATACAGCTAAAAGTTAGTTAGTTCAACAATTTGTCGGGTGATTTCATCAAAATATTTTTGGGTCATTCAAATATTTTGTTGGACCAACTAAATATTTATTTGAACGTCCCTGCCCGAATCTTA
>JAPYZD010004484.1:0-11207 GCA_030522725.1 Ichneumoninae sp. B BG-2022a | reverse complement strand
TCTAGAGGTCCCTTTTTTTTTTGCTATTTTTTATTGCTCGTTCACTATACGATTCTTCGGATGGAACGCATATATATATATATACATATATATATATACATTGACAGATAAAATCTACTTCGTCCTCTCAATTCCTTCTATCGCTGCCGGTCCTCGAGCACCGATAAAAAATATTACTTCCATTGCAAAGTTGAAATGAATAAAAAAAATTATAAGCCGAATAAAAATGGGCATTTTTGAAAATTTGGGCTTTTACTGTTTTTTAATTCACGGGGTAAAATTTGGACTTGCAAGAGATGGGTTGTACAGGGCGTAGATTGGAGGCCGATGTGCATCGAGGCACGATGTTATTATTGGGAGAAAGCCATTTGTCAGCTCGAATTGGGTGCAGATAAAAATCGACTCATTTTGGGGGCAAATGTTTGGGGACAATCGGAGAAATCACCCTGCTATCTCGGCAGCAATAAATATATACAATGCTACACGAGATATCTACTTCCATTGCCCATCCTCCGCCCCCCCCCCCTCTTCCTCGCTTCTTTTCATTTGACGCACACTATAGCCCCCCCCCCCCCCCCCCCCAGCTCCCGAAGTCATCGCTTTTCTCACGACTTTCTGCCCCTTTTGTTGGCAATTCGCTACTACGCTTTTCCCGGTCCTATCTCGCGTATACTTCTTCATCGTATCTAACGAGATAGGATCCTACGTATAATGTATATAGATATACATGTGTAAGCACGTTGCAGGCAACTTTCGACATTAATTCAACGAGGAAATTTTATCGCTCAGTCGATGTTCACTGGACTCTTACTCGACCCGATTATACTCGAGTGAAGCTCCGTTCGATCGGCGCCTATCGTAGAACGAAATTGTTGTATCGGAGTAAAACTTCGATTGTTCGGGCAAGATGGACCAGACGAAAAAGACTTCGGTCAATTTAACCATTCGGCTTAAATTTTCATTGGTATTTTTTACCGTCATTTCAGAATTATCGTAAATAGTGCCCAACATGGATCGATGATTAAAGCTTCGATGAGGATATTTAATAATTTTCATGAGGAAATTTGATAATTCCATGAGAAAATGTGATAATTTTCACTAGGAAATTTGATAATTTTCATATGGAAATTTGATAATTTTCATGAGGAAATTTGATAATTTTCATGAGGAAATACAATTCGATTAGGGAGAGTGGGGCAAAACGAAACCCTGAAGCAAATCGTCGTCCAATTCGTATGAGACTTTACTTTAGTGTCCCGTTTTTCCCCACTCTCCTCTATAATATTTTTTCAAGCTAAAAACTGAACAATCGGCAGATCGATATAACGATCGGAATTGGGTGGGAGAAAAAGGACGTGGATTTTTGTAAGTAGGAGATCGCGTTCTCTCGCGATTCGTCCCGATTTCAAAAGCTTCGATAATTTTTTTTCAACGTATAAACTGGAGAATCGGCGGATCCATACGACGATCGAAATCGGGTGGGAGAAAAAAGACGTGAATTTTTGTGTGTAGGATCGCGTTGTGTCGAGATTCGTCCCGATTTCGCAACTTTCCGAGCATCAACACCGTCGGCAGACCTCGCCCACGCGTTCGCTCCGGTATTCCCGTTAAACGAACACAAGCCACGAATAACCGGGGGTGTGCAGCTCAATAATAATATCTATATGTCGCAATAACAAAGTTGTCGCGTAACGTGGATCAAGTGCAGCGGTCGTGAAGAATTTCGCCCACATCGCCAAAGCGCCACGACATTGCGACTGTCACGAGCGACGAGAATGAACGTAAAAATACGAATACATATGCATAAAATTGTTGTCAATGAGGCAACGAGGAATTTTCGAATCAGCAATGTTGTTATTATTATTATCATTATTATTATTTTTTATTTAAAAAATTTTTTTCGAGATTAGCTCTCTCGCTTTATATCGCCGGTGAAATCGTCAGCGATACTTTCGTCGCGGACCTTGTTCGGCCAAGAGGAGGAAACGTTGCTCGACCGCTTCCTGGTCTCCTCTCTCCGCCTATCCGGCCCTCATTACCGTAACAGATATATATCCAACATCCGGCGAGAAAAAAAAAATAAAAAAAACGATTGCACGCTAATAAATAGTAATTATCGGACAATCGACTCATCGGTTATTTCCTGCACGCGAAATTATAAGAAAATAATATTCATTTTTCTCCTCGTTTCGGGTCTCCTCTCTCCGCTATTCGGCCCTCATTATCGATTCAAAAAACTGATTTTTCTTCCATGAAAAAAAAAAACGTATACAATAATGTTTTTCATATTTAACGATATTGGAATTATAATCAATTATTAAAAACATACAGTGATATTTTTTAAAGGCAATTTCGTCAGATTTATCGCAGAATAAATAATTACCGTAACAGATATAATAATCCAGCTTCCGGCAAAAAAATCGCTATCGCACGCTAATAAATCATTATTATCGGGCAATCGGGTCATCGATGTGTTATTTTATGCGCGCGAACTCGACATAAAAATAAAAACGTATTTCTTTTGTTTTCATGAAAAAAGACACATTTTTAATCATTTTTTTCATACTTTGCGATATAGGAATATTTTTATAGTGAATTATTGAGAACGTACGGTGATAATTTTTTTAAAACCGCAAGTGCGTCGGTTTTATCGCCGAATAAAAAAAATTACCACAACAGTTATATATATATATATATACAACATCCCGCAAAAGAAAGTCGCTATCCCACACTTATAAATAATTACTATCGGACAATCGGGTCATAGGTGTGATACTTTATGCGCGCGAAATAATAAGAAGATAATATTCATTGTTCTCCCTTTTTTTCTGCCTTACCTCGTCACATGTTTTTTCTTTCCATGAACGAGATAAGATATTGCGCGCGTAGAGCGGCGGAGGAGTTTCACGGAGCGAGATCTCTCTCTCTCTCACTCTCCCGTTCTCTTCCCGCTCTCCATCTCTCTCAATCTTGGTGTCCGTGGGATTGTTGCATCATCGGCCGGCTACGAGGAACGTATACAGAGTGACTGAATGGGGGTCTCCCGTCATGACCAAATTTGGCGCGTTTCACTCGGCTCGGTTTGGAGCGAAAAGAAATTTTTTCACTCCCATCTCTCCCTCCCCGTTCGTTCAGGCATCTGCGACATTTTGTCCAAAAGAAAATCACCTCGAATGACAAACTCATGCAAAAAAAAAGAAACCCATTTCTTTTTTTTTCCGTGCAAAAAAAAACATTCAATAATGTTTTTCATATATTGTGATATAGAAACAGTTTTGTAACGAATTGTCAAAAACGTATAGTGATCATTTTCTTGAAAGAGGCGAGCTTGTCGGCTTTATCGCAGAATAAAAATTATACAGGTTTTTTTTGATAATATAATTATCTCATTTGGTGTCTCCTGTATTGCCATTGAGAGCGAAAGCGGAGCACGGCAGGTGGCGCCATCGCCGGCGAGTCTCGGCGTTCGAGTGAGATTCGTTAATTTCTCCGTCAAAATCTATCCGGACATATATTCGAGTCAGAAAAAAAAATCCTGAATTGTTGTCATCGAAAGCCTTAATCATAGAATTTTTAGTAAGAAAAAAAAGAAAAAAAAACATGACGAAATTTCGTTGAAAAAAGTAAGATTGGAGAATTCTCGTAAGCGATCAGCGCGTTCCCCTCGTCCAGCGCCAATGGGACGACGGGCTTCTCGGGCTAGCTGGCTGGCTCGCGTACCCGTGAACGTGTGGAACAGTCGGAAAGCGAACCGTGCGTAGAGTCGCAAGAGTGTTGTGTGCGAGAACGTGAAGGTTTTGTAAAGCCGAAGTGACAAATTGATTCGAAACCAAAGCGCCTTGAACGAAATTACGACGAGTAAAAAAAATCCCGAATCTCCTGCCACATATGGATATTGATAGAGGTGAGTCGATTGTTCGTCGTAAACGATGGTTTTTTTGTGAAAAAACAAATGAATACAACAAAAAAAAATCTTCGTAAATCGTCGTGTTCTATTGATTTTACGTGATTTTCACGACAGATGGGCGTGCGCCGCTTCGCCTCGAATTCCGCTCGCGAAACCGTCTCGAATTCGTTTCGCAAAAAAATGTATCGAGTCCGAAAGTCTCGCAGTCTCGACCTTTGCTTTACGTTTTTATTATTTTTTTTTTTCGCGGTCGTAACGACGTTTGTCTCGGACAGACGTCTCATCGGTCGGTGCTGGGTTTGCTGCCGTTCGATATAACCTCCAAGCGAGTCGGTATCATCCAACGGGTGTCTACGGAAATAGAAATGATTCATAACAAGCGTAATATAATTGACAGGCCGCTGTTTCTTCGACTCTCCGAGTCCTCCGACCAGACGTCTCGTATTTCGGCGTTAAATTTTATATAGGTTATTTTTTTTCTTTCTTTTTTTTTGCTATACACATCGCTCAGGAGTAGCGTCGATGCAGCTTTCGGGTTTTCCCGTTCGGGCAGGCAGGCCATGCGACTTTGTCCTCTCTCTCTCTCTCTCTCTCTCTCTCGCTCTCTCTCGCTGCGTGCCAAAACAATAGGGACCCGGGGAAAATCAATAGGTAGGGTGTAAGAGGTTAAATAGCGAACCCCGACCACTGCAGACGCCTCTTATTGCTCTAATCCTTTTTTTTCTTCTTTTTTATCACACTTTCCAGATTTATTTCGTTTTATTTCAGAAATTCGTTGCGTTGAACAATTACTTCTTTTGTACGATATAATGATAATGAGGCGTGAAGAGGTCAGTGAAATACATGGATAAACAAATTTTTACCTCCATGTGTGGATAACTTTGGTTTTTTTTTCTTTAATTAAATTTTATATTAAGTGTAAAGATTCTCAGTAAAAGATTCTTATCGCACTTTCAACATTTATTTCGTTAAATTTTAGGAATTAGTTGTTTTAAGCAATTATTCTTTTTTCTACGCTCTAACGATAATGAGGAGTGAAGGAATCGCTGAAATACATGGATAAACAAGTTCTTTTCTCCATGGCTGGACAACATTTTAAAAAAATTAGTTAAATTCAACTTTAACTCTAAAATTTGTCATTAAAGAAATTGTCGTGTCTTTAATTATCCTCCTGAAAGTACTGCCCAAAGTTACCTCGGACTTTTCCACGGTCGGCGCCGTTCATTAAATTACTTTTCAAACATACGAGTCTGCCCTTTGACCGATAAAATTAGCATGAACCCTTTTTAGTCGGGATCAGCAATTTGGCGGCGAGAAAAATGGTTCTGTCTGCAGATCTTAAGATTCTGTTATCTTGGCCTCAATTTTTTTTTCTCTCGACACATTTGCATTTTTTCTTTCTTGCTACAGTGGGTTTCAAGTACACCCACGAGTTCTGCCGTTCTAACGGGTGTCCCTTTCGATGTTTCTTCGTGCATGCTTTTAGTTACCCGTTCTTTTTTCTTTACTTGCAACGAATAAGCAAAAAGGTCTTCTCCGCGAGTTGGAGACTGTTGGGTCTCCGACGTAAAACGGAAAGTGAAGTTCCGGTGTACGAAGAATTATAAATAGCCGAGTGCGTAATGCGTGCGGTCCGAAATAGTGGAAGACTCGGTTGTGTACACACAAAGAGAGAGAGGGAGAGCGTGATCTCGTGTGGAGACCGAGAGAGGCGCGTGCGCCATCTAAAATCCCTTCGCTCGCAGTAACGTGCAGAATATAGTATTCCGTAGTATACTACTTGGAGGAAAAAAAAAATCATTACGGAGAAGCGGAACAGCGGTGATGCATTATTACAGTGTTTCGCCGAGATGGCGATATATGCTGATACAACGGTCATCAATGCAGTCATCGTTAGTCGCGAGAGATAGATCACGATTCACGGTCACACATCCGTTAATTTCAAATTGCGTCATTCGAGTGACACTTCCTTTTATGTACAATTTAAAATCGCGCCGGACGCTGACGCCTCGAACATCGAAATATGTTGCATACGATTTGTATATTTCTCAATGTTAAAAACTGGATGTTGCGTAGGAAAAAAAAATGTGGGAAAAAAACACGGGAATGCATTTTCGATAAAGATTTCTTATAAAAATTGCCGCCGCTTGAACATTTAAGCGCATCGAAGATAAAAATTTAATTTTTTTACCAAGACATGTTAGTTTCAAAGTTCAAATAGATGTATATGAAATAAAATGAAAAATTGGAGAAAAGCACAGAAATGTGTATTTCTTCGCTGAAGATTTTCTTGTAAAAATTTAGTGATGTACAAAAGTAAATGTTGAAAAAACATCTTGTATCGGTGTTTTAAAAAAATTACGACAATGTGTATTTTTTCGCTGAAGATTGTTATAAATATGTAATAACTATTCGTCGAGCCGCTTTAAAAAGGTGTGCATCGAAGATAACATTTTTATATTTATTTACGGAGATATCTGGATTAAAAAAAAGTTCAACTAGGCGCATACCGGACAGTGTCCGAGATATCCGAGATTGAAATTTGATGAATTTTCATGTTGCTCGATCGCGCCACCGTAAATTTGAGCAACAAAATTGTACGGGCACGTAGATGCAGATTGAATACACATGTGCATGTTTCGGAGTTAAATCATTGCTTGCGTTTCGTTACTACAGAGCCGGTTTGAAACGTAACAACGTCTGACCGTAAGCAGGGCACTCTCGAATATGTTGCATACATTTTGTATATTTTGAAAGTTTAAAAACTAGATGTTTGAGCCGCGGAATTGTGCGAGCACGTAGATGCAAATTGGATACACTCGTGCATGCGCACTGGAACTATTGCAGGGATTTTCGTTACTATATTTTCGGGGATTTTCGGGGATTTGCGTTACATTTTCGTTGGTACTCGATTTCAAACGAAACACCGCTTGCTCGGATATTTTGTATGAATTTTATACATTTTTTTCAAAGATGAAAACTACATGTTGCGTCTGGAAAAAATTGTAAAAAATCGGATGTGTGTATCACTGAAGAATGTTATAAATACTTTATAATGATTCGTCGAGCCGCTTCAAGGAGGTGCGCATCGACGATAACAATTGAATTTTCTTTACCAAGATATCTAAAAAGAAAAAATTAATTAATTAATTGCCCAGGAGCTTACGGTACATTTACATCTCAACCACTCACAACTTTACCGGACAATAACTACCAACAACTACAGCTCTAACAACTCTACCACATAATAACTCTACCAGAAAACATCTATACCAGAATCAGAATAAAACTCTACCGGAATACAAGGTAGCTTTGTATTGGGGTAGAGTTTTATTGTAATTCCGGTAGAATTTTATTGTACTTCCGGTAGACTTTTATTGTAATTCCGGTACAGTTTTATTGTAATTTCGGTAGAATTTTATTGTAATTCCGGTAGAATTTTATTGTAATTTCGGCAGAGTTTTATTTCAAGTCCGTTAGAGTTTTATTTTGATTCTGGTAGAATTTTTTAACTTTCTGGTAGATATTTTGGTAGAGTTGTAATACGTTAGAATTGTAACATGGTACCGATGTTTTCTGGTAGAGTTGTTTTCTGGTGCAGTTCTTAGAGCTGTCTTTTTAGGTACAGACATTACAGTTGTTTTCTGGTAGAGTTGTGAGTGGTAAATGTGCCGAGCTTACTTGCCGAGAGTTCGAGAGATTTGGATAAAAAAAAGTTTTTGCCCGAGACATCCGAGATTGAAATTTGATAAATTTTCTTCATTCCGGACCGCCCCAAAGCAAATTTGAGCCGCAAAATTGCACGGGCACGTAGATGCAGATTGAATACACCCGTGCATGTGGAGTTGAATTATTGCTCTGGTTTTTGTTACTGCAGAGTCGGTTTCGAATGTAACACCGCCTGCTCGTACGCAGGGTACCCCAGTGCCCTGCGTGCAAGCGTCAGCACGTGCCCATACTTCTCAAAGGGGGATGAAAATCAAAGCAATTTCGAGCAATCATCCAATTCCGTCGTGCGGGGAATCGCGTCTTGTCTCAGAGAGCGGACAAATAGCGTTCGTTACAGTGGATATGTATACCGCGGTTCGTTATATGCTCTAACAACGAGATCTCAACTCCGCGTGATACGAAACGATAATTATCTCGCTACTCGGACCAATTTGAACCTTCCATTAGATGAATATAATATACAGCGCTTCCCTCCTTTCTCCGGGCAGAACCTGCGCGCGCACGTGTTCCGCACGCCCATAGAAAGTTTATTATTATTTTTTTATGTAACTGAAATTTTCTGTCTGCCTAAAGCACAACAACACATAAACATAATCAGTCCCGACAAATTGCGATTGTTGATCACGCGCCAGGCAATTTATTTTATTGGGACATAAAGTCGGCTGCCATTCAATTAATTAGTTCGGTAAAAAAAATTGTTATTTGCCAGCCAATTAATCGATTAGTGCAAGAAACTTATTATTTGGGGTGACGAACTAATTTATGGGAATTAATTCGTTGGCGAACAATTAATTTGTTGCGCGCGCACATTTTTTTATTCATCTCGTATTAACAGAGTGGATAAAGATAATCGGTTCTGACAAATTGCGATCGATGGTCACTCTCCGGGCCATTTATTTCGTTGGGACATCAAGTCGGTTAGCAATCAATTAATTAGTTGGGCAGAAAAAAATTGTTGTTAACCAATTAATCGGTTAGTCCAAGAAATTTATTTTTTGGGCCGACGAACTATTTTAGGGAATTTAATTCTTTAGCGAACAATTGATTTGTTGGTCCTACCAATTAATAAATTTGCGCATGTAATTAATTTTTTTGGTCCAGCAGTATTAAACATCTTGAGCGTATTTCACCCCGCAGTTGGCCGGGACAAATAATTATTTGTCTCAGCGTGCATTTACTTGTGTCTGTCAAGGAAATGTAATTTGAAGACATTTCTCAATTAACATTTTTTTTTTCAATCAAATCATTCCCTCACACTGTGAAAAGCTTATAATAAGATTTCAGCAATCCTTATATTCTTGTCATGTACATTTCTCTGTTCGGTGTCCTTTATGGTTGAGAATGTGCGAAAGGGTCGTTCGAGCTCGTTCGACGCCTGCAAAAAATTGATTCTCCAAACCCCTCGACCCTTTCGATCGCTGCACCCGACATATTTTCCTACAAATGTCGTATTCGCTTCTGTACATTTTTTTTTCTCTTTCCCTTGGACAAAAATTCTCGGCCCGTGATATATAAGAGCCTATCGATTGCAGCTGATATAATTCACGTCTCGCGGTGCCTCGACACGCAGAGTATCGGCTACTGCGAGGCGATGAGATAAGACGGTAAATAGTAACTTTATCCGTGGCGACGCATTAAGAAAAAGCGACCGCGTGGAAACCAGAGAGCCGTGCAATTCGAACCCCCTCCCTCACATAGAATCTGTACGTTCTCCCATCCTCTCCGGATTGATGGAAAACAATCGCCTGGACGCGGACAATGTCAGGCGTCCGGAGGGATGAGTGGACGAGTGGCTTTTCTCAATGGCCCTTTCGCCCTTTCTGTTTGTCCCTTTCGGACGGTCTTCTTTTTTGTTCTTCTGGATAAGCGCGTTCCGGATAAGTTGCTTCACAGCAAAAGAGCGTAGCTTTTTGCGGTGAAGCAACTTGCTTGCATGCAGATCTTTTTTTCTATATGTAAAGGCCATGAAAATCTAAGCAACGAAAAACTGCCACGATGATTTTCGAAACCTCCTCCGGGAGGTGAATTGACACTCTTGCACCTGTTTGTTACTTTCACGGGTCATCTGTCGTTAAACCCATGGCCCGGTGTGTGGAACAGTCTCGCCGGCAAATTTGATCTATTCTGCCGTAATATTTAATCCAAGATCACCCTTGTTTGCTCAGTTTTGGGTTACAACTCGTCTAATGGATTATCCTTATATTCTCCCTCGCGTCGATCCGCCCAGCCCTCGCCCGTTCTCTCCTCGTCTGCGTCGTAAGTTCCGGATATATATTTCTCTATGTCATCTCGTCGATGAAGCCACGCGACCGTGCGACATAAAAATAACGCCCGACTCATCGTATTTATCCGACTTATTAGAGAAGAAAAAGCACACGCAAAGTTCTCGATGTTTGCCCCCATCTCGGAGAAAATGCATTTTTTTTATTATTAATATTTGTCATCTCGTGATATACCACTATGGTGGCCTATTTTTTTCTTCTTTTCTTTATTCTTTTTATTACCACACGACGGGGGAAGTTGATTGAGAAAGATTTACGATAGATCGTAAATATTCCGTACGGCCAAATTCATCGCGAGATACGTGTCAAACTGGATCATTACAAGATTATTTCTTCTGATCGACAGCCCCAATTTCTTGTACCACATATCTTGGACAAAATGGCTCGTATAATAGGCCTACATTTTTGGGGATTATGATGTCCTTTTTTTTAGTTGACCTGGGCTACGCGGCGCACTCGATCTTACGACGTAACCGAGGCCCGAACTAAAAAATGGAAGTGGCTGGAGCTTTCATAATTTTTTTACACTCAGGAAAAACTCCGCTCTCGATGTGTGCAAAAGGATAAATTTATTCGTTGGGCAATAAAGGCAATAAAAAATGGTACTTGCGATACCGTAAATAGTTGACAATTACGACCGCGCCACGTTTCTGGCTCGAACTAAGAAATTAAAGTAACCAGAGCTTTCGGATTTTTTTTACAATCAGACAAAGCTCGTTCCTCGATCTGTATCAAAGGACAAATTTATCTGTTGAACAATAAAGGAAATAAAAAATAGTCCTTGAGGGCCCGTAGATAGTTGACGCGTACGACCTCGCGACGTTTCACGCTCGAACTAAGAAATTAAAGTGGCCAGAGCTGTCCGAATTTTTTTACAATCAGACCCAGCGCCTCCCTCGACGTGTGCCAAAGGACAAGATGATTCGTTGCACGACAATGAAAGCGGAAAAAAAAAATGTTGCAATGCAAACATCGCAAAATGCCTCAAGTAACTCCGGCCTTCGCCCACCGCCGCATACCCATCCAGCACACGTATACGTATATACCACGTGCCACGATGTGAATGCGCGAAGAGAGACGTGGGATGCTGCGAGGCGCCAAAGCGTCGCGGCGCCACCCCAGGCGTCCGCCAAACTGACGCCGAACCCACCCCTTCCGCTTTCTACCCCCGATACGCTCTCGCTACTATATAAAAAAAAAAAAAAACAGGCGTCTCTCAAAATAACTCCAGCAAACCTCAAACAAACAAGCAAACAAAGCAAACAAAATTACCCAAAAAACCCAAACCC
>JAPYZD010004483.1:0-11209 GCA_030522725.1 Ichneumoninae sp. B BG-2022a | reverse complement strand
GGACAAGGTGGCAAAACTGGGCAGAAAAGCCTGATGTATCCGATAGGGCGAATTCGGGCATCCAAAAATTATTGGAAATGACGTTTTGGCCAAAAACCCGTTTTGCCCCGTTGCCCCATTTTGCCCCGCTCTACCCTAAATCAATGATATATGGACCGGGCCATATTCCCCACTTTCACCCTATTTTGTTTTGGAGTGACTATCATTAATGTCATTTTGTAATCTATTCATCTCAACTACGAAAGGTCAAACGTCTTCTCTCTGCGAAGATCCGATCAAGTCTGTCGTCATCTCGTCAAACGATAATCTCTACGTTTATCATTTGTCATACCGAGCCATTCCATTCACCGATGTAATATCGTGTCTCTCAGTCAGTCCTTATCTCTATATTTGTTACAATACATCCGCGTCGTCGTCTTCACGTTGAATAAAAGGAAGAACGAACGTTCCCCAAAGTGCTTCCATATTTCGAAATATGCGAAGCTGTATCCGCACGCCCTTCGCTTTTTCGTTGAAGCGTCTGCAAATCTTGAGCCAGTCGGATGCGGAGGAGATTTCACTCGCGACAGACTGTCTGTGCCAGTCGAGTTTGCACAGCAGAGAGTTTCTCGTTTCGCATAGAATAACTTCTTGCGCTTCTTTTCTTCGCTCGCTTCCTCGCGCTGTATCTATCATGGAACTTTTTTTTTTTACATATAAAACGGAAGTCTCTGCGCGTGAAGCGGGAAACGCCGAGCTTCCCGGTCTTCGTACTCCGGAGACACGAAGATATTTGTATTTCACCTTCCTCCTTATCTTTCGTCGTTCGCTGCGCTTCACAGCTTTTTCAACATCCTAAATTCGACACCAAAGTTTGTCCAGGAAAAATTCGTGACAGAACGAAAAACAAACTTACGGTCTATTTTCAAATCGCCATATTATTTATTTATGGGTATAATCACGGGTTGGGCAACCTAATTACAGGCGCTTACCGAGACAATGGCAGATTGAGAGAGTAGGTCGCAGAAACAAGTAAAAACATTCTCTGAACAAAGTGAAAAGATGTCAATAGAATAATTCTAATAAAATGCCTATACAACAAAAGTAACAAAAAAATGCCTTTCATTAAAAAATGTTTACTCGACGACAATATCGACGTAGTGTAGGAATGGGCTCACCCAACGTGCATCTTTCCATTCCTCAAACAACCCGCTTCCGAAATAACCGATATCCGGCATGCCTGCCTAAAACACAGGCAAACTTTCGACGGTCCTCGAATCCCCAGAAGTGTGTACGTAGCGAGGTACTCGATACCGTCGACGTAAGTCTTCGTTGGACCGAGACACAGTATATTACGGAGGTCCCATTGATACCGACAAGAGATACCCCGGTTGCAATCGATAGTCCACTATCCTATCTATATCGAATTTGTACCGCCGCGCGGGGATTCCCGGTACGCGCTCCGTTCTCTCTGCCATCTGCTTCGACGACACGATTCGGAATATCGATTGCGGTTGATAAAATACATGTATAGAATGTACACTGTTATGCGAACACAGTTACATTGTGTGCGCAATGCCAGTGATATACCTCGACGGAGGAATCTCGAGCGCGAGAATTCGACGGAGAGGGCGAATCGGCGACACGTCGGCGGCGTCGTCCTCGTCCGGTCCTCCGCGGAGGAACGCGTTGCATTCCGTTCTCTCGGTTCGCGATAGCCGAGAGGGAACCGAAGGAGGCGCCTTCAATCGTACACTCGTTCGTTCTTGCGGGAAATAAATCGTAGACTGCATAAAGTGTCACATAAGTTGACAACTTCGTTCAATTTTACACCGCAAATATCTTAATCTACTGGCCTTTTTGGGCGTAAGTGCAGTAGGACATTGATGGTCTCGACGTTATGCACTGGAAATAGTTATGTACCACACGGAAAAAAAATATCATTCATTCAAGTAAAATTTGCTTGCGGGCTGCCAAAGAAGTAAAAACATTGTTTTAATTCTACTCCGAACCCATACAATTTCATACTGGATTGAAACGATAACATGTTACCTTGACAGTCTTGCCGTTGTTGTTTCAATATCATATGGAATTGTAAGGATTGAAAGTAGAATTGAAACAAGCACTTTTTTTCAGTGCAAAAACCGCTTTTTTGGGATTAAAATCTGAAATATTGGGTTTGGAGCAAAGCGAACGTCATATTCATGATCGAGTCTTTTTTGCGAGTTTTACAATGAAGTGGTGTAAACTACCTAATGTGTAACATTGAATACGCAAACTTTTTGTGATGTAAGGAAATTGCGTTGTACAGTTTTTGATCCGTTGGGCAAGTGTAAGATATTTGCGGTGTAGACTTGAACGAAGTTGTGAACTTGTGTAAAAAAATTTGCTCTGTACGATTTATTTCCGTAAGAATGAACGAGTGTAGGATTGAAGGCGCCTCAACCGAAGAAGTCGTGGGGTGCGCGATGCAGCCCGCGCAACTGGGAGCGCTGCGCATCGGCGCTGCAGCTTGCCTTCCCTTTGCCTTTTATTGCCTTCCCGCTATATCGAAGCCCTTCTGGCAGTGCGAAGGATAATACGTTTATGACCGGGCGTTAAATCCCGCGAACGGCCGGGTTGGTAACTTTCTTATTACGTCGAGGAGAAATAGTCGACGGACGCTGAGGGAGAGACCCCACACCGGGTTTCATCTACTTCTCGTCCCTTCCCGGTGTGTTACATTATACCGAGGAGAAGACTCGCCGTTTATCATCCTCGCTCACCCACGTGTATGCCTTCGTAACTTCGAGCTGCTCGCGAGCTTCCAATTGCTCTTATAGTAAAACTATATGTATTGCAACGGCTGAGCGAATGAATAAGACGCGTATTTGGTTTTGGGCGGATGTTATTACGTAGAATATCAGCTAAGTATCTCGAGCGCGAAGTGTGAGGCGTTCGTTCTCTCTGAATGTCCGATCACATGGTGGCCGTTTTTCCCCCGGAAAAAAATTCCCTGACTTTTCACTGACCAATTAAAAATGTTCCCTGACCAAATTTCTAACGACGTCTATTAAAAAAATTAATTATCCAAATGAAAATGCCTAATTGTTGTATAATTTTTCATTCTTTTTTTTCGAAATGATCGCAATTTTTTTTAAGGCTTCCTTTTAAGTACTTTTTATTTATTTCTAGAAGATTTGGCAACAATTTACTTTTTCCCTGACCAATTTTGAAATTCCCTGACTTTTCCCTGATTCCCTGACCAATTGTTTGTTTCCCTGACTTTTCCCGGATTTCCCGATCAAGACTGTTGTCATCTGGTCAATCGATCAACTGTCCATTTGTCATTTGTCGTACCGAGCTATTTCGGTCATTTATGTAATATCGTGTATCTCGGTTCATCCTCGTCTCTTTATTCGTTTCAGTATATATATATATTTTTTTCATTTTTATTTAAGTTACTCGAGGGAGAAAGCGGCAACGGGTTGGTCGGATTTGTGGGCTCGTAGCGATCGGGGAAATTTAAACTTAATCGCGTAAAAAAAAAAATGTTGAGCTTAATTTGGATAAAAATATCGCATGAAACAACCGAATTTCGGGTCGAATTTTAAGACGTTAGTTTTAACTTAAGATCGCTCTTGTGATTGAACTTAAGATTAGAGTTAAGTCTGAACTTAAATTCGAGTGTTGTTCAAGTTCGACATTAAGTTCGAACTCAAGTTCTAATTTAAGATCAAACTTAAGCACGCAATGAAGTTCGAGCCAAACTTCGATTTCAAGAGCAATCTTAAGTTGAAATAAAATCCTTAAAACTATCTAAATGTCTTAAAATTCTACTCTTCGTGTGAAATTATTCTTTTATTTTTCATTTATATTCAAGCCACTCGGATTTGTGGGCGCGTAGCGATCGGTTAAATTGAAGTTTAACCGAGTAAAAAAAAAAATGCCCCGTCGATATCACATTCAACGAGGAATCAATTTTTGTGTTAAACGTGGAGCTTGAATAAAAAATATAGCATGAGAGTATCCGGAATTATCACGTTTTCGAGATAACCACAGGGTAATATTGAGGTTGCGTGGAAACCCTCGTTCTCGGTCAATCGAACGTTTTTCCAATATCACGCGCAATGGCGTCGACGCGATTCTCCCATATTCCGGTCCGATCCCTCCGTTTATGTATGTATTTCGTTTCCGGGACGATTGAGCCTTGTATTCCCCACTACCAGCTCGTTTAGACTCGTTTTCATTTTTCCCACTTTTCCATTAAAAAATTCGTGAAAAAATCGTACCCGAAAGGCTCAACGATGAGGTCAATAGGATAGAGCGGGGCAAAATGGGGCAACGGGGCAAAACGGGGTTTTTGGGCAAAACGTCATTTTCCAATAATTTTTGGATGTCCGAATTCGCCCTATCGGACACATCAGGCTTTACTGTCCAGTTTTGCCACCTTGTCCGATCCAAAAATTATTGGAAAATTTAGTTTTGCCCAAAAACCCCGTTTTGCCCCGTTGCCCCATTTTGCCCCGTTCTACCCTACCATTATTGTTCCAGCAACATTGAAAAAAAACAAAGTATTACGCCGCGGAGCGTCGAGGATATTTTCTGGCGGATGATTAAAAAATGTTTGACCCACGCATGGTTTTCTCGATTAATCCCCGGTGAAAAGCGAACGCTCTCGACGAGTACTTAACGACTCAATTAACAGAGTCGGCATTGCCCGGCAAGGAATTACGAGAATTTACCGACAGTACGAAATTTTTCCCCCTCCCTCGTTCCGCGCGTTCGTGGGTTTTTCTTCTCCCTTTTTCTCGCCGAGGAATCGATTCGCTCGAGCGTGTCGCCGCGATCGTATTAGCCCTCCGACGAGACCGCGCGGACCGCTTAGAAACAGGGCACGTTAACGATCGGGGAATCCCCGCACTCCGCCTCGGAGCCGCGGCTCGGCCAGCGGCACTTAATGTTCCAATAAAGCAACACGAGCGCACCCGCTAACGTCGTGAAGATCGTATAACCGTGAATCCCGTTTGCAATATGTATAGCTCGGTAGACCCGATGCAAGTGGGATATAAAGAACGTGTAGGTATAGAGGGAGCTTTTGATTACAATAATCGCGCACGGTATAGAAAACGACGAATGGAGATGGAGGGCTTCGAAATACATCATGATCGTAAATAAATTTAACGTCGAACATTGAAGACTTTTTGTATTTGACGTGTAAAAAAAATATGCGCGGGATGCGACTTCATTCCCCTGTCGAGAGTCAATCACACAATCCCACTCGCGGAGCAACGGCACGGACACGTGTGGGATAAACCGCTGGTACAGGTCTCAATTATCACACTGAGGGTCGAATTTTGAGACATTCATTTGAAGTTATGATCGGAGTTTGACCTGAACTTCATTGCGTGCTTAAGTGTGATTGCAAGTTCGGACTTAAATTTGATTTTTAAGTTCGGACTTAACTTTGATCTTAAGTTCGGACTTAACTTTGATCTTAAGTTCGGACTTGACTTTGATCAGATTTAAGTTCGGACTTGACTTTGATCAGACTTAAGTTCGGACTTGAGTTTGATCTTAAGTTCGGGTTTGACTTTGATCAGACTTAAGTTCGGGCTTAAGTTTGATCGTAAGTACAATCTCAAGTTCAACCTAATGTCTAAAATTCGACTGAATATAGAAACTTTTTTATGTAGATATTTTTTATATGGATTTTTGTTTTATGTAGAATGTAGAAACTTTACCAATACTCGTCTGCGTCAAGGCAGCGAGCAGTTGTTTCCACAACACTTTCATCGCTACGCCACTATAGCGAGTTATCTATTATCTCGATCAAATATGATTTTGATTACAATAACGCTTGATCACGATAATTGTATACGGGATAGAAAACGATGAATAGAGAAAGTGGGCTTTGGAATGCATCATAAATCAATTTAACGTCGAAAACTCAAGACTAAACTGTTTTAAAATAAATTTAATTCTCCAGTCTCGAAGTTTTATGCAAAAACTGATACATTAAATTTAATGTACAATTTTTATGAAAATTTTAAGTAAATTATTGAAAGTTAAAGATTTTAAACATTTTTAATGTACTGTACATTCATTTTTCACCACAATTGTAAATTAAATTAAATGTACCAATTTACGTATAAAAACTTCTAGCACCAAAACATTAAAATCCATACAAATTTTCTTTACAGTGTATTTGTATTCAACGTGTAAAAATGTGTGCACGAGATGCAACTTCATTCACCTCTCGACAGTCAATCACATGTTCCCACTCGCGGAGCAGCGACACACACACGTGTGGGATAAATCGCCGGTAAATATCTCAATCGTCACACTCGATATAGAAACCTTGCCCGTACTCTTCTCTCCGTCTTCGTCAAGGCAGCGGGCGGTTGTTTGCACAACAATTTCATCGCTACTCCACTATCGTGATTTATCTATTATCTCGATGAAGCATAGACCTTCCGTGGCGCATCGTGGTATATCGTAAAATAAATTTGTAACGAGATACTCTCTCTCGAGCACATCTCATCCTGATTATAGTGCGAAGTTGCCCGCGAGCGGGAATCTTGGTAAACAAGTATACCGTCCCATCGCCGTTATATTTTCCGCAGCATTCCGATAGTTTTTTACGACGAGCGTTGACATAATATACCGATCGGTGAATCGACGTTGCATTTTTTTTTTTTTTTTTTTTTTTTTTTTTTATTTTTTTTTTTTTTTCTCGAGGGTAAAAGGCGCAGATCGAAGGATGGGGTCAGCGTTATTCTAGGGCTAATTATTGCTGCAACTCTTATTCATGTAGTTTATTTTCTTGTTTCTTTTTCATATTATTTATATTATTTTGTAATTATGTTCCTCATGTTCTGAAGTTCGAACTTAATCTATATCTGAATCCCAAATGCGGTTAACTTTGATGTAATTATACTGACACGAATTGGTAACCTGGAAACGAATTTCTTGAATCAGTATCTATGGAATGATTGCTGGAGGACGATTGTTTTCAATGACATTATCAGTGATTGGGACGATGTGTGAAAAAATGTACGTGGGGTGCGAGAAGATTTCTGAAATATCTTTTTATCGCTTCTTATTAGTTTTAACTTGAAATCGATTTTAAGTTTGATATTACCCTAGAATTTGACTTCAGACTTAATTTCGAACTTACGATCAAACTTAAGCACGCAATGAAGTGCATGCTTAGGGCGCTTAGGGCTCAGAACACGAAACAAACGAATCTGTCTACCCATCTCGTTGGCTGCGAAGAGACGGCTCTACTTGTTGCTCGACTTTTACCTTCCACGCGGCGGAGATGAATATTTTATTGTTAAAAAAAGAAATGAGAGATTCACCTGCATGTTGTACACATAGAATGGTATATTCGCTTTTCCCGTAAATGTCGGCAGTTTGGGAAATTAACAAGTCTCGTAATGATTGTCGTGTCTCTGTGCTCGCGTTTTTTTTTCTTCTTTGCAACTCGAGCTTGCGAAACGTCTGCCTTTATTCTCATTTGTTCTCTCGGCGCACTGCAATGTTAGCCCGCTTTTTGCGGATGCTCTTTTATTCGACACGGACTCCCACTGTGTGCAATTTTTATTGTCGACAAACTTTTTTGTTTTAATTCTCCTCAAAAAGAACATCATTTTACGTAATAACGATTATCCACTCGGCGATGCATGAAACGTAACGAAACTTTTTTGATCAACAATCGTATCGCTGACGAGGACATTTTTATCCAAACAGCGATGGCAACGTGTGTTTGACAGGAATAATTTCACGTGTAACAATTGAACACATTCGGACAACAGAAAACGGCATCCACAGATAGCTGATGAACCCGCAGCGATCTGAAATGCTCACCGATTTAACGCGATGTGAAACCGACCGGTAAAAAAGTCGATAAAAAAAAGTGTAAGTTATTTTCTCGAAGGGTTTTCAAAATTCCGGGCTAAAAACTCGATATCATAGCTTTGGTTATTATATCTTTCCGATAAGCAAATAGCTTCCACTGGTCACTGATGAACCCGCAGCGAGCAGGAATCCTGACCAGATTAACGCAAACTCAAACAGGCCGGTAAAAAATGTAGATAAAAAAGTGGAAATCATTTTCTTGAAATCTTTAACATTTTGGGCTGAAAACTCGATATCATAGCTTTCGTTATTATATCTTTCTGACAAGAACATAGCTTCCACAGGTAACAGATGCACTTGTAGCGAACAAGAATGCTGACCGGATTAAAACGATGTGAAACAGGCCGGAAAAAAAGTGTTAATCATTATCTTGATGGGCTTTCAACATTTTGGACTGAAAACTCGATATCATAGCTTTGACTACCTTATCTTCACGACCGGCAAATATCCCCACCTGCTGTACTAATTTGATATTCCACGATATCGGGGTTAATTGGCCTCTGGCACTGATGTTACCCTGTGTGCGAAATCCTCGATTCCTTCGCTTCCACTTTACCCGTATGCACGGGTATTATAGTTCGATATAATAAAGCATTAATCGATGAGGGGCCCGGCGCCGTGTCAATGGAATTCTCTCGTCGCGCGCATTATTGAGGTTTCCATACCGCGATCGAAATCTTCATTTTACCTCAGCTTCAGTGGCATCGAGGGGCCGATGTTAATATTTGACGGGAGCGAAATTTATCGGATTTTCGAAATTCTGCCGATATTATGCGCCCTTAACTAGATACACCGTACACACGGTATCGGAAATTTCATATGTCGATCGTCACAGCTTCATGTCGATCTCTGATAAATATTTGTTGGATAATAATAATACTTATGAAAAAAATCACCCTATCGGTTATTTCATACGTAATACAAGAATACGTTTAAACGTCAATATCGCTTGCAGGCTGATTTCGATCTCGGTTAAATATTTGTTGATAATAAGGATTATTATGAAAAAAATCACACGAGCGTTATTTCATCCATCATACATGAATACGGTTTAAACGTTAAAGACGCTTGCAGTCCCATTTCGCTCTCTGACAAACATTTGTTAATAATAATCATTATTCTCAAAAATAATCACACGCGCGATAATTTCATCTATAATACAAGAATGCATTTAAACGTTAAAACTACTTGCAGTCAAATTTCGGTCTCCGATAAAAATGTGTTAATAATAATTATTATCATCCAAAAAAAATCACACGATCGTTTATTTCATGCATAACACAAGAATACCCTTCAGCGTTAAAACTCCGTCGCCTTCGAACTTCGCCTTCCCATAAAAATTCCTTAATAACAATAATTATTACAACAACAACAACAACGAAAAAAAATCACACGAGCTCTTATTTCATCCTAACACAAGAATACCTTTAAGCGTTAAAACCGCTTGGAGACCGCGATATCACGCGACTCTAAATTGGCTTCCTCCTCGCCTTCCCCGAGACTCGTCGTCGTCGATCGCGTGAAAAGGTCGGTTCGTATATGCGCCCCGCGCGTGCTCGTTCCCTCCCGGCCCATCAAGGTCGATCCGCCGTAGCCGCGACGGGGCTCAGATTCATCGCCGTAGTTGAGAGGCGGAGGATTGCACGTGTGCGAGCCTCGCGCGAGCGAGGTTCGCCACCGCTCCGGGGCAATCCGAGAGCCCGCTGGCACGAACGATACGCGAGACGTCCGCGACCCTGTGTGTATCGCGCACGAGTGTGCCGTCCACACGGAGGGCTCGTGCGCGGCTCACATAGGTGACTGCACATGCACAGATCGCGAGGGAAACAAATCTGTGGCGAACTTTTTCGAGCGTGTTATACCGGGCGAAAGGCTTTTCGAGCGTGGCAACGCTCGGTCTCTCTCCTCTCCACTTTTCCGGAGGCATGAAATCGAATACGAGCGAGTCGATACCTCTTCAGTCAACGTGCAGCTAACGACAGAGCCAGTCAACCGCTGTACGAAACGAACGAACGATCGGGCACACCGCTTACGCAATCGACGTCCCGAATTTGTGGCCGAATTCTGTATTTTTATTTTTATTTTTATTTTTTTTTTGCGCATCGACCGAGTACTCGTGTAGCTGGACTTTTTTTGTTTCGAGCGAATTCACATTCGCTCGTATGCTCTCGTGCTTGTTCACCTTTGAAACGTCACTTCTGGTTTGAATATATCATTTTTTTCGAGCGGATGTGACGTCACGTCGGAAATACGTCACTTCCGGTTGATAAATGAGATTTTTATAAAAATCTTATTCCTTGACCGGAAATCCGGTTTGATAATCTTATTTTTCGACCGGAAATGACGTCATACTTAAAATCCGGTTTGATAATCTCATTTTTCGACCGGAAATGACGTCATACTTAAAATCCGGTTTGATAATCTCATTTTTCGACCGGAAGTAACGTCATATCTGAAATCCGGTTTGATAATCTCATTTTTCGACCGGAAGTGACGTCACACCCGAAATCCGATTTGTAAAATCTAATTTTTCGACCGAAAGTGACGTCATACCGTAAACACTTCCGGCAAAAAAATGATTTTCAAATTTGAAGTGACGTCACAACGAAATTTGTCAAACTTTTCTGTGTTAAATATAAAACCCGACAAGTAAACGCGTATGTAAACTAGCGAAGGAGAAAAAGCGTAAGAAATGTAGAGAAGCGCCGGACGAAGTTGGAGATGAGCGAGGAGACGGTCATCGTGTAAAATTGAGAGGGGGTCGAGATAGTCAAGTATGAATTAAGGAGAGTTTGATAGCGGACGTGGGAATTTAGCGCTCGACGAAACTCTTCGAGAATGTGTACTCGAGAAGCCACCGTTCTCTTAGCTGAGCTTCGCTTCTCCCTTTTTATTCTCATCCCTCTCTCGTTCCATCGCTCGGCCGGATGATCCCTGCCCTCTGACCTATTTTCGCCAACGACCTACGGCCTTCGGCCCTCCCTCCCTTCGCTCGCTTTTTCTTGCGGGAGCGGTCGAAGCTGCTACCCGAAGTACCATACCCCGTAGTCTCGCTCGCTGCCTCTCGAACGACCTCTCGAATGCCACACATTTGTCAGTGACAGCTGAGACCCCTCAAGTTTTACTCATAATGCATCCACACGCGTTACCGTAACAGCGTACTTACTTACTTACTTACTTACACTGTAAAAATAAATTATAAATTTAATGTACAGGAACTTGAAATTTACTAGCGTTACTCACATTAATTAAACATTAATGTACTTTGCTTGTAAAATAAAAATACCAGATATTAAAATTACAAATCTTTTGCTTGAAATTTACAAAA
>JAPYZD010004482.1:0-11209 GCA_030522725.1 Ichneumoninae sp. B BG-2022a | reverse complement strand
AATTTGTTTAAAATCGTAATTTTCAAGTATTAGATAAAATTCTGAAAAAATTCATACGTATTCAGAAAAATTAATAAATCATTTTCGTAATAAAAAAAAAATGGTTGCCGGGTAATTTGTTGCACAATTTTTTTTTCAGTAATTTGTTATGAACATTCTGAAATTATTATTATCCACAAACAATCTTTTTAGCACCTTTTATATGCTACAATTTTTCCAGATTTTTTTCTCATCGAGAACTGTTTGTAATCTTTGTCTTTTTTCTCTCGAACTTAGGCAGCGTCAGTCATTGTGCTCGTAGTACCTTAACGCCCCGAGAAGAAAAATTGGCAGAAACGGCCCGTTTTGCCCCCCAGCCGCCCGCGGGAGCCTCGCCGATAAGACGGTCGCAGGACGCTTCGAATCGGGTCGGGGGATCGAAAGTGTCATTAGAAACTCGGCGAGACGTTGGCCTCGTTGAATTCTCGTGTATGGAGGCAATACCTCGTAACTCTCGTCCGGATTGCAATTGCTTTCGCGCATCTCTATACACGCTCGGTCCGCAAGGCGGAAGAGATGCGGCTGCTCTTGCGGTCGATTGTGTTGCACCGAACGTTTTCGCGAACATAATACGTTGCGGAGGAGATTACGAGTGATTCAATGGCAGTGGCTGGTGGGGTGGGAGGGATGCGGATGTAGCTTCGGGCTCTCACGGTTTACGGATAGACTTGAGCTTCGCCGGAGCGCAACATCGTGTTCGGAGGCAACGATCTCGATTCCGACCGGCACTCGGTGCGAAGCAACCACCCTCCCCCCGGACGAACTGCATCCTCCCCGCTCGGCCAGATGATGTTTTGCATGTAGGTTAACGGTCCCGAGTCGTAAGCTCCTCTAACTGCATTCCCGGCGCACCTTATTATCAGCAATAACGAGGGGGAGCCCCGGTTTCGTGGCTGCTGATTGTCTGCGCGGGATTGACCGAGGCGCTCCGCACCCGGACACGTTAAGCTTCAACCACACGCTGAAAACCCACCGACAACGACGATTAAAGCCCATTTGGAATAACTACTCGACGGGATTAGAAACTTGGTGGAGGACGGAAAGTCGGGCTTTAAAATACGCCCGTTGGAACTAAGAACCTAAGTCGCTCTTGATAGTCCGTTAACCTTAAGGTAAACGTACCAATGACCCGACACGTCCCAGTGGCAGAACAAGCCGTGCGTGCAAGAGAGATGGAAATACGATTTTGCATGCGTGTCCAGGGACTGGGACTGCTCCATTAAGTGTCCGGCCATTGGTACGTTTACCTTAACGCAGAGGGCAGAGGGCTCGGATGAGTTGGGTGCTTTGGATAACGCGGAGACTCGGACAATCGAAGGTCGGATAAGGGCGGTCCTACTGTATGTGTTATGGTAATTTTTCTTAGATGATGCATTTTTACTAGATCCTTCTCTCAATGTACTGAGGCATTTTTTACCCCTCGCAATTGCATTTGGCGGACCTAAAAAATATTAGGCGAGACCGGGGCAAAATGGCACAGCGGGGCAAAACGGAATTGTGAGGGCAGAACTCAATTTTTCAATCATTTTTTGATGCCCCATTTTGTCCCAACGATGCATCTGGATTTTCACACCCGTTTTGTCCCACGTACCACCATCGCTATCATCTAAAAGTTATTGGAGAATTGCGTTTTGTATCATTATCCCGTTTTGCTCCGGTGTGCCATTTTGCCCCGCTCTCCCCTAGTCGATTGCCGACCGATCGATCTATCGGCCCGACCAAATTAATCGTTCAAAAAGCATTCAACCACGCGGAGTTGGTCGGGACAAACAGTTACTCTTTACCGTGCACGGTTCTGTCCAGCCGGAGATAAAACAACATGGCTCGCGATGAGAGAAGAAACGACGATGAAATGTTTCGTCGGGCAAAGCCCGTATCGCGGTCAAGAGATTTCTTCGGGCGTCGACCGGAGGAGGGAGAAAACGGTCTCGAATAAAATCTGAACTTTAACTGCGGCCCGCACAATCGGTAGCTTTTAGATGTCGTTTACCGTCCGCGTTACGGACGAGCGACTCCTTTTATTCCGGATGACCCCGCGCAAAGAGAGCGAGGAGCCAAAAGACGAGGCCGAAGCTCGGAGCACGAGTCGACGAACACCGGAACGTGGATGTGTGTGCGGCTCTCGTCCCTACACACACACAAACACATGTGCACGTACGTCTCAATTTATATTCAGAAAATACTATTTCCACATCAGCTCTCGTGTTATTTTCCGCGGGAGCGCATTCGAATGGACAACATTTGGTTGGCGAGGTTTCGTCCGAGGCGCTCGGCGCGCAAGTGCAACGGGGTGGGCGAAAAACGGATAAAGCGAGGAGAGAAACAAGTGCGTATCTCCGACGCTGTAAGCTTCAGCTGCACAATAGCCTCCGCATAATTCCGACGCTCAATACCGGAGGTACGAGACATAGTCGGCGAATGTCGGCCACGCTTCGTTACCGCTTCAAAATAAAGTTTCGACAACTTGTTGTAACAGATAAAAAATTTAAAAAATTGTAGAGATTATCCGAAGCCATCGGGAGCGAGTTTAGTTCGGGTAGTAAAAAATTCGGATAATCCGAAAGCAATTTTTTTCTCACTATTATAACACACACAGAAAAAAAATTATTTGTCGGCCACCGTTTATTGAGATTAAGTAAAATATTTATTTGATTTAAATCAAATAAATATTTTACTTAATCTTAATAAACGGTGGCCGTCAAATAATTTTTTTTCTGGCTGCACGTACATAAATGAGACATATATAAATGAAATAATAATAATAATATCTCCAACTTACTCGTCAAAAATGATTATAATTACAGGGGTAGCAAATCCGAACACTTTTCCAGACTCTGTGAAAAATAAAAAAAAAAATTTTTTTCAAAGCTGCAAGATTCTCAAAAATAACTGGTAAATCGTCGTTACTCGGCCATTATATCCTCCGTAAGAAGTGCTACATCGTTTCTGTAATACACCGGAATTTAAAAACGGCAAGATGTTACGAAATTATCCCCGGCGCCTCGTACGAATAATAAGGTATGCCCGTAACATTTTCGTTAAAGATACTCTGGCACTTTTCCCTGGCTACCCACCACGTTTTCTTTTTTACCTCTCCTTTTTTTTCCTCTTCCCTTCTTTCTTCCTCGCCCAGATATCTCGCCTTCCGTTCCCTCTTCACAGAGCTTTACCGGACGTACATTCCGCCGCCTAAAGGCGCGCGCGCGCTACACACCCGGCAGTTCGCAACACTCCACTCGTTTTTCTTCCACAGACACTCGCTCGCCTCCGCTCCCCCCTCCCCACCCCCCTCCGAGAGCGAGAGAAATACGACAAAGACGTCCGTACCATACAACTTTTATTCCGTCCATTAACATCCTGCTCGCGGAAGCGTTTCTCTCGGGCCAGGCCCGGAAGGCGAACGGTACTAACCAGGAAAAAGTGCCCGTTCCAAGTTATCGCGGATCCTTTTACGATCACCATTTTTAAAAATTTTTTATTCGTAACATCTCTTCCCAACCCCCGTCGCTCGCCCCACTTGCGCCCTCGGAGGACCAAAGCGATCTCCATTTCCAGCATCCACTCTCGCGATCCTCGAAGTCCAATTTTTTTTTTTTTTTTTTTCAACAGCGACTAAACGCTCCACACACTTCGTCCAGTTAACGCCCCCAGTCTTCCCCGCCCTCCCCCAATCGACATCGCGTCTATGTGGAATTTGTCTCCGCGATAATGCCCGCTTTGTTTTTCTTCGCGTTGTGACAAAACCGTTCGATGTCGGGAGGCTTACAGTCATGGGTTATTCGAAGCGACGCATCGGGCCCTATCGCGCCCCGACACATCCACCCTTCCGGTCGCGTTCTTGTATAACCTTTCCGCGTTAACCCTCTGAAAATACATATCGCCAGCTTGCGCGCCCGCGCTCGCCCCCGAGCGACTAAAGCGACGAGGAAACTCGGCGCAAAACGGAATAAAGTATCCCGGTGTGTTCGCCCCGGTATAGCCTGCTATATTCCCAAGGAAACTTATTACCTCTCGCGCGATCTTCCGTATGGATGCGTAACCGTGTGTCGCCGATGTGTCGCCCTCTGTGCAACCTGCACCCCCCCCCCCCCTCTCCGGCGTACTCCGCATACACAACCGTGTATAAAGTACCTGCATATCGCACAGGTGGAAGCTCTGCGGAGTTTACGTGCGGTAAGTTCTCCGTACGAGCGTTTATGTACATAACCGGTGTGCTCGAATGCATTCATCCGGATGTCGCCGAAGCCTCCACCAGCGCATCGGCTCTGTTCCCGTGCGAGCCGAGAGACACACCGACGCATCCTCGGATGGGGCGATGGGGAGGCAAAGCCTGTTTACGTATAAACAAAACTGCATCCGATTCGACGAAGCGTGGGAGCGGAGTCGAGGAAGTCTCCTTTGTCGTCGAGATAAAATCCGCTGGAGGAAAATCCCTTGGAGCCCTTTCCAACCCGTTTGCCATTTCAATATCAGCGACAAACGAGTACCTATCCAATGGGGGAGGGCCGAGGGCGCTTGCCATGCGCAACAAGCAAAGCCGACCACTTCGAGCCGTTTCAATTCCGTCGCACCCAGTTTCGTCGTACCACGGTGGATATGCATACTCGTAGGGAAAATAGAGTGGGGCGAAATGGAACATGGGACGAAACGGACTGTCGGGGAATTTTTTGCGCGGGAGGTGAAAATAAATGTCTTGGAGTAAATGGAGCGATACTAGTTCGTTTTGCCCCTCTTTTTGGAGATTGGGAAAAACCGCACTCTTGGGTAAAACGGACTGTCTCAGAATTTTTGTCGTGGAAAGAAAAAATAAAATTCTTGGGTAAATGGAGCGATACTGGTTCGTTTCGCTCTTCTTTTTTGGAGAGGGGGCAAAACGGACTATCTGAGAAATTTTGTGATGGGAGGTAAAAATAAAAGTTTTGGGGTAAATGGAGCGATACGGGTTCGTTTTGCCCAACTTTTTGGAGATGGGGCAAAACGGCACTCTTGGGTAAAACGAACTATCTGGGAATTTTGTCGTGGAAAGTAAAAATAAAATTCTTGGGGTAAATGGGGCGATATTGGTTCGTTTCGGCCCTCTTTTTGGAGAGGGGGCAAAACGGACTATCTGAGAAATTTTGTCGTGGGAGGTAAAAATAAGAGTTGTGAGGTAAGAGTTTGGGGTTTTGAGATTGGATGTTGGGGTTTTGGGATTGGAGTTTTGGGGGAGCGTGAGGAGCGACATGGGTTCGTTTTGGCCCTCTTTTTCGAGATGGGGTGAAATGGACCATAATTAGCAATTTTTTGTCGCAGGACATGAAAAAGTTGTGCGTGAAATTGGGAAACCGTTTTGCCCCATTATTCTGTGTATCAGAGTCGACTATCGAAAAAAAAATTCTGCGAAATTGCTCTATAGGGAAACGTTCTCTCCCGCGATACATCTTTGGGAGGTGTGCTACGGTTATGCAAGCACCGTGGGCGACACGAGGGAGGCTAGTTCGCGTGGTTCAAAGTGTAATGAATAATAAGCGGGCTAGCGCCCACCTAGACCGTCCAGATCTTATCGGCTCCACTGTCAACATCCAACTAATATCCCGTACAACGTGGCGGGTTAATTGGAACACCCCTACTCTCACTGAACACCGGAATAACCTCTCGCCAATCCTTTTCGTTGGTAAGCAACGAATTTTTTTTCTTTCATTTTTTTTTGTTTAAAGAGCTCAAATTTCGTTGGCGCAACATCGCGCCCCAGAACCCCCGATGTTTTTGCTCAACCCTCCGTGTTGTCTACTTCCCCTACGTGTGCGACATACAGAATACATTTCACGTCTTATCCGACACGAAAAAGAAGTAGAAAAAAAAAATCGCAACTTCCGGTGACCAACCCGCGATCCAATGGTTTCAATTTAATTCATTATAAATTGAACATTCATGCACAGAGAAAAAAAATCAATTGAGTCAACAAAATGTGCGCTTGCGAGTGGCGAAACAAATGTTTGGTTGATCAAAAGAAATACCTCGTTGATCGAACCAACAGGCCGTCGAATCACATGTTTCTTTACTTACTACGACATTTATTTCGTTCGATCAACCAAAAATTTGTTTCGCCACCCGTAAGCGCTCATTTTCTTGACGCAATCGATTTTTTTTTCTCAGTGTGGTAAAAAGCCTAAAAACAATTATTAAAAAAATCTTAAAATCATTACCTTTGTCTAGAAAACAAAAAGAAAAATTAGCCGCGATTTGAACTTTATCGGAGCAAATAAGACTCGGCGTTATTATATTTTAGTTGTCGAGCTGTGTGTATCTTAGATGGTCAGGGGGGTCGAGACATCTTACTCCGGTTATATGCAGTAGACACAGGGGATGTTGCCTTGACAAAGGCAGAAGCGGGACGACGCCAAAGGACGGCACACAGTGGATAGGGTACGAACAGCGGAGAAACTGCAAAGTTACAGTTTGATGTTTGCAAGTTTGAGAGAAGGAGCATATACTCTTGGAAGCGTAACAGGGGGCGGTGGGAGTGGGGAGGGGTGGTAGGGCACGTGGCCGTGGAAGTCCGTGCTGCAGAAGAAGCCACCAAGTGCCTCGTCGGGGACCATCAGGGCCTTTAATCTGATAATGCAACTCTGCGCTGCCAGGACGAGGCAAATAAGTAGTAGAGACCCAGCCGTTTCTGCGCGGCTCCGCGCATTACCGAAGGGCCGTGGCTCCGCTGATTGTTGTTTCAGCGAAAATGAAAGAAGTCTCGGTAGTGCGGAATCCTGTAAGTTTAACTGCCGGCCAACCCTCGAGGATCCCGAGATGGATACGGAGAACGCCATCCACGCTCAGACAGTACTTTTCAATTAAATTCCATGGGGATATTCCACTCGTGTTTTCCATTTTTCCCCACAATTTTTCTCTCTCTCTCTCTCTCTCTCTCTCTCACTCTAATGACCTCAGAATTTTGAAAAACTTGGAACTATCCGGCCTCAGAAAAAAAATATAATCAAAATATTCGATTTTTATTTTGGTTATAAATACAATCAATAAAAAATATTATTAGTTCAATGGAAAATCAGTCGTGTTCTTTCTTAAATTAATAATATTCAAACTTTATTACCGGTTATGTCGTTATCAATTTTTGAAAAACTTGAAACTATCCAGGCATGTGAAAAAAAATATATAATCAAAATATTCAGATTTTATTTTGGTTATGAATACAAAGTCGATTATTAGTTCCATTCAAAATCAGTCGTGTTGTTTCTTAAATTAATAATATTCAAACTTTATTACCGGTTACGTCGTTATCAATTTTTGAAAAACTTGAAACCATCCAGGCATGTGAAAAAAAATATAATCAAAATATTCGGTTTTTATTTTGATTATCAATACAAAGTCGATTATTAGTTCAATGCAAAATCAGTCGTGTTATTCCTTAAATTAATAATATTCAAATTTTATTACCGGTTACGTCGTTATCAATTTTTGACTCTTATTTATTTTACTCCGGTCAAATTTCCAAAAAAAAAAATGAAACAAAAATCGTTACTTTATTTTGATTTTATTATTTGCCGAGATCGACCCACTGTCCCTTAAAAATCGTTTAAAAAAATAATAACACCGGACGATTCGAAGGCGTCTCCGGCGCGTTTAAATTCATCCGAGTGGGGGGTAAACTTGATTTATTTCATTTGGTTTCCGGCCCGCCACCGAGACGCCCCGCGTCCGGCCTGTCCGATAGGAAGACAGAGTTTCGTACCGAGGTTTAATGGTGCAAAGTTTCATCGGCCCGGTGTAATTAAAAGTAAATATATAAACTGGGAGAAAAGTTGCCGTACCGGCGAAATCAGCAGCGAAGGCACATTGTCTAGAGGGTCCGACGAAAGGTGCACCGGGCCAGGGGTGCGACGGCGGGAGGGTTGTGTGTATAAGCGGGAGGTCACGAGGAAAAGGAATAGTCACGAAAGCCGGCTGTGTTCGCCGGTATATACGAGAATACGGTGTAGCGCCCTGTGTGTGCAAAACGTGAAACGACGTTGGGCCTTCCGCAACTCCAGTTCCAACCCCCCCGTCAAACCCCCCCCCCTCCCCCCGGCTTTCCTACCCGGTTCCACCGTGCTCGTCGTCGACTAGCCGCGAGCTTTCGGCGGTGTCATTTTTCACGTGGACGAGGAAAAAGTTGGATCGCCCTAACCGGGCAAATAAATTGCCTCCAGGAAAAGCTCACCGTACCCGCCAACTTCGTTCATTTTCCTCGGAGAACCTATATGACCCTCTCCTCTCCGAGCTACCATCTCCCTCGCGCTCTGCGGTGTACCAGGTCTTCCAATTCACCTCCTCCCAGTCTTTTTTTCCTCGCGGACAAATTAATACTAGTAGGGCGATGAGGGGGGAGGAAACGAGGTCCGTTCGAGCGAACAGTACGTCGAGATAGGAATACCTAATTGAGTCTCTCGGCGCTACCGAGTCATACGAACATCGTTCAAAATCACCTCCGGATTAGCCATATAGAAAGACGACGATTGAGTTACGCGAAATTTTATTCCCGAAGCGGGAATACAACCGGGGCGGGGGGGGGAGGGCATTAATTATGAGAGAACGGTCCGTATTATACGGGCGGTTAATGTTATCGCGGACGGAAATTAAAAATGTGCATAAGGTAACTCGATCGCCGCCGGCTGTTCTAATAAAATAACTCGCACGATACACGCTGTGCTCGTGCACGGGCTTTGCAGCATATTTAATCGCGCGTGCTTTCGATAAAACGTTTTTCCAGACGAAAATTACTAGTCCCGATGAAATTTTATGCAAACGGTCGTGTATATTTAACCCTTCGAGTCCGGAATCTAAAAAGTATACACATATATATATATAATTTTAATATATAGTATAATATAATTACCGGAATCAAAAATCTTTGAAGAAAATTCACTTTTCAATTATCGCAATTGAATCAACAATGAATTTCACGATGAATCCGCGTTCGCAATACTCTCTCCAGGATGCATCACCGCTTCTAAAATATTTCCAGAATTTTTATTACACTGAAAAAAAATTACATAGTAAAAGCGACAATACTGACTTTTTCCCATAAAAAATAGTTCTTACACTGATAAAAAAATACGGTTTAATGACCTAAGATTTGGGCAGGGCCTAAATAATTCGTTAGTTCAACAATTTGTTGGGTGATTTCACAAAAATATTTTTGAGTCATTAAAATATTTTGATCGACCAACTAAATATTTATTTGAACGTCCCTGCCCGAATCTTAGTTGATTCAACTGTACTTTTTCATCTGTGCAGGTTTAGAGACGTCTACATTTTATAGTTACGACAATAACAAACAATCATGGTTGCAACCATAATTACAGTTTAAATAATTTAATATGTACTATCAGAAACTTGCTATATAGACGTTCCTCTTAAGAACTATTCGTTACAGTAGGAAATACTATTCTTTTTCCCAGTGTAAAATAGAATAATAAAATAGAATTTCTCAAAAAAAAAAAAAAAACCCCAACGCAACGAATGCGTTATACGTCGCCTATCGATGGGTTAATGAGGCCCTCTGTGCTCTAGCACGCCTATCGGAAAAATTCAGTCTCCGTTCACCGCGAACAGCGGAACTTTCGAGATAAAATATGTTCGCGGTCTGTGGGAATACGTCCGAGGATATATGTTTGTTCCGGCCTCACCAAAGCAGGAGGGTAGAAATTGCGTGATATAGAATCGAAATTTTCTTTTTATCCGTCTGGCGTCGATGGCGATGGAGAAGAAAAAGATGGTTCTGTTGAGGGAGATTCGCCGATACACGAGGATATGAAAATTCTATTCGATATGGTAATGTGGGTGGGTTCGGCGAAGGAGGAGGGTGGGGCGGAGGGGGGGGGAGGAAGAGAAAGAAGAGGAGGGGAGGAGTATTATATGCATCGACGTTGGATATCGGGTGCACCAGGCCGTATATGCATGCGCTGCTGTTCCGGAGTTCGGGGTGCGGAGGAGGGGGCAGGGGGGGGTTGGTTTGAGAGTTACCCCTCTCGGGCACTTGCAAAACTACCGATTGTTTTAGCAGCCCGAGGCTTTTGCAGGCATCGCGCACGCTCCCGAATGAAATTAGCATAAACCCCATAGGTTTTCCACAGTTTTAACGGTATAGTATTTTCTAGCTAGCTCCGGTGGCCAGTAGTCCGCGAATTCAAATGCGACAGCTGCTGTTTTGCTTCCAGTGCATTAAACGTCGACGTCCTCGGCTATATAGCTGGAGAAGGGGGGGGGTTGAGGTTCGGAGACGAGCTGACGGCGAGCTTTTACGTTCAACATTTTGCATGATTTCACGTGTCAGCGGTCACGCCGCATAATAACCGCGAGTCCACGCGGATTTTAATTACACATTCGTACTGTGCCACCCGGAGCGGAGCGTTCGTGAGAGCCGGTATGACTGTGTGGAGGGAAACAACGCCGAAGGGGGTAAATTTTAGAGGCCGGAAAACACCGAAGGATCGAAATTTCGAAAAGCGAGTAATGGAATTCGACCGCTTCTATAAAAGTCGTACCCGCGAAGCCTCACCGCAGGTTGATAATAATATTGAACAGGGAAATAGGAATTATACGGATCGTATGGAACACCGCGACACATGGAACGATCGCGAGAAGATTTTAATCGCACCGAAAACTAATTTTTATTGTTTTTTTTTTTGTGTGTTTTATTAATTTAACTATCTATCAACTATCCATCGAGGATCCATCGAGGATCCATCGAGGATCCATCGAGGATCCATTGAGGATCCATCGAGGATCCATCGAGGATCCATCGAGGATCCATCGACGATCCATCGAAGATCCACCGACGATCCATCGAAGATCCATCGAAGATCCATCGACGATCCATCGACTATCCATCGACTATCAATCGACTATCCATCGACTATCCATCGACTATCCATCGACTATCCATCGACTATCCATCGACGATCCATCGACGATCCATCGACGATTCATCGACTATCCATCGACTATCCATCGACTATCCGTCAACTATCCATCGACAATCCATCGACAATCCATCGACTATCCATCGACGATCCATCGACTATCCATCGACTATCCATCGACGATCCATCGACGATCCATCGACGATCCATCGACGATCCATCGACGATCCATCGACGATCCATCGACGATCCATCGACGATCCATCGACGATCCA
>JAPYZD010004481.1:0-11210 GCA_030522725.1 Ichneumoninae sp. B BG-2022a | reverse complement strand
AGATATGTACCGAAGGTGTACTCACGAGGACCAAAGATCTGCACCTTGAGTACTTTGATCTAGGGGAAACGGGTACATGTGTCCCCGTTTCCCCTAGATGAGGACTAAAGCTATACTCACGAGGATGAAAGATCCGCATTTTAAGTACTTTGATCTAGGGGAAACGGGGACACATGTACCCGATGTGATCATCATCATCGACATTATTATCATGTGATCATCATCATCATCGACATCATAATTATGTCATCATTATCATTATGCTGATAATACTAATTGTGATTTCGATTTTTATAGCATATTGAAGTGGATTTCGAAAATCCTAAATCCCATATAGCATATCGGACAAGATTTCATATATATGACATTTAAAATCTTACTTGTCGAAAGCCGAGACAACGCACATCGTCACGAGAAATGAGAAGATATTAGTGTAGAGCTCCGAAATGCGGGAATATTTGACTAGAACATCGAGGGAAAGCTTGAACAAAGTTTGTATCTGAAAGATGAACAAAGTGTAAAACGCCAACCTTCCATGCCAGCCAGAATACTCTCGCGGGTACTCACCAAAAGAAAATGCATCAATGCAATTCCAGCCAAGAGCCCTTGATAAATCAGTCCCGTACCGTTCCACGCTTTCTGAGCCAAGATCGCGACTTTTATCGGATACAGCGTCGGTTCCCGATACTTCGATTTCCGACGACCGAAAAATCCCGTCGTCTGATCGCCCGTTATTCTGATAGCGCTAAAGCCATTTCGTCCTTGAACGTAAATCTTGTCCGTCGTAAGTTCCGTAAGCGGGACGGGCTCTTCGCAACGCGTCTTCGTGTTCTCCTGAGCTTTTCTCAGTATTTCGGTAATCGGCAGTTCGTTCTCTTCCTTCTCCTCCTTATCCTTGCTCTCCGCCTTCGCCGAAGAATCTCTTCTGGCTCGAGATCTTTTTCTTCTTCTCGACTTACGCGACGCAACGACTCGATCTTTCTTCGACTTTGGACGAGATAAATCTCGCTCGGAGGACCCAACTTCCTCGTCGTAAGCGTCGTCGTCCTCGGTTCTGTCGGCATCCTTCTGAATAAGCCTGCTCTTTTCCTTTCGTTCCCTTCGGGACTTTCGTCGCTTCTCGCGTCTAGCGAGATCATTGTCCGAACTCGCGATCTCTCGGTTTTCGATACTGCGCGTGTAATCGCTCATCAGATATTCCTCGACTTTGCGAACCGCGTCCACAGGACTCTCAGTCTTTTCTTTACTCGAGCTCGACTCGTGCTTCGGAGTGCGCGAGCACGCCGAGACTTCCCGTTCAACTTCATTTCCGGAATGGTCGGACGTGTTTTTTGTGTAGGTTCTGTTGCTTTTTATCGACGACCCTGATGTCGGTCGATCATCTAGAGCGAGTGGCGTGCTGCTGCTCCTTGGAGGAACGTCGTTTCCGGAACTGGAACTCGAGCCTTCCAATTGGTGGCTCGTTCCGCCACTCACTATCGGATTGTCCGGCCTCAGCTGCCATCGTTTGCGCGATCTTTTGTCCTCGGGCATCTTTTTTTTTTACTGCGGAAGTCGAGTTAGAATAGAATACAAGCCGACTAAGGAAGCACAAAAACACATAACGAGGGCTGCCAACCAAAATGTCGCGTGAAAAAATTGAAACAATGGAAATAACACATCATAAACTTAAAATTAAAACTATTTTACAAAAAAAAAAAAAGACTAAAGTTATGCATCATCAAGGAAGCAGCGGCGTCTCGACGCCAACTACTTATTATTACGGTCATAGAATTGTTATATTGAATTATTTACCCCGTCAAAGTGTTGGCCGGAGGATCTTCATAGACCCAAGAATTAACGACTCAACGTTGTAGGGCTGATTACGTTTTTCTTCTTCCGGTTGCTTTCATGCCGCTGGGCAAAGTACGAGTGAGGTGTTTACGTTCTCGCAATGTTGTCGTATGCCTTGCATTGCGACCGGTCCATAGCAACGGGGTCAATAATTTTCGCATTACCGTTCGCCGGTAAGGTAGATCACAGTCGGTATTCCGCAATCGCAGAGCGTTGAGCATTCATCTATACATCCTTGACCTCATGTGCTTTATTCATTCACAATTTTTATCTTTTTTGTGTTCCGATCTTTCTATAGAACCAGAACTACAGAATTGTCGTTAAAAAAAATTTCCTCACAAAGCGCATTACCGGCTGTCGGTAAGGTAGATCGCGGTCGGTATTTCCGGTCGGTATTTCGAGTCAGCGGAGCATAGAGCATTCATCCGCACATCCCTGACCTGACGTGCTCGTTCATTCATAAATTTTTCTCGTTCGCCAGAGTTTACGGAACCCAAACTTGCGTGGAAAGCTCCCCCATCCGCTCGAGCGCACCTTGTCGTGTATCTACGATGAATCGCCTCTGCGTCGCACCGATCAGCGAGAACGAGTCGGGTGTGAAGTGAAAATCGTCCTCGAAGCTGCGACGGTGAGCATCGATGGCAGTGTCAAATTTTTGAACGGCCTCGCGACAACACCAGTCTCGACGGTGAGACACTCTTTGACAACTCAGGTACTTAAACAACCGACGAATATTTCGTTCTTCTCCGAGCCACAGCTGCGCCTGATTTGACAAACGCCGGATTAACTAAATTTCTTTCATCGATTCATTAAACGACTCACACTCGCGAGTTTCTCTTGTCTCTTTTGCAGCGCGAATACCCGCGATGATCCGGAGGCTCCGTTACACAATGTATGGTCGTCGAGCGTAAGAAGAAATCCGACATCGATGATTTCCCGAATCGACAGCATGGCTACTACGGAGTGCCTGACCCTCGACTTTGGTCCTTTCGAGACCGTCCATCGATGGCAACGCATGCCCGAGTGCGACGAATTCGTTGGAGCGAGGTAATAAATATTTGAATGGCAAGAACAGTGACGGGGGGCTCTCGACGAGTGAGAAAATGCTGTACGAGCCAGAGCCAAGTGCCGCTTTCACATGAGTCAGGAATGGCCTTTTTGCACTCATTGCCATTCACCTAATTTTTCGTAACAAATTCATGAAAATCGCACTTCTCGTTTTTAGAATGTATGCGCAGAATCGTATTTTCTTGTACTAGTGCAAGATAATGTACCATATTGCATTCGTACGTGTGCACAGTATTTTTCTTGCACACAATTGAAAAAAGTATCTTTCTGCGCACACTGCCATTCACTTAATTTTTTCTAACAAATTCATGAAAATCATGCTTTCCGTGTTTTGGAAGTGTGCACAGAAAAGTGCTTTCGCGTGCTAGTGCAAGGAAAAAGATCGTATTGCGTTTGTACACATGCACACCCACATAAAAATTTCTTGTACGCAATGCAAAAAAAGTGGTTTTCTGTGCTCACTTCACAGGAACGGAGTGTGGGATTTTTCACAGATGTGTAAGGAAAAAACTATTGCAACGAAAATTAGTTGCCTATCAAATTTTATAGGGATTGATTTTTTTTTTTTTTGTAGTTTCACTTATTTCTCACGTTTATTTTCGCAGACGAAGCAAGCACACCGTAGTGGCCTACAAGGACGCTATCTACGTGTTCGGCGGAGACAACGGAATAAGAATGCTCAACGACCTGCTGCGCTTCGACGCGAAGGAAAAGTCTTGGGGAAGAGCCATAGCGACCGGCGTACCGCCGGCTCCCCGCTATCATCACTCGGCCGTCGTACACGATTCCTCGATGTTCGTGTTTGGCGGATACACGGGAGACATCCATTCGAACTCCAATCTCACCAACAAGAACGATCTGTTCGAGTACAAGTTTCAGACTGGCCAGTGGACGGAGTGGAAGTTCATTGGAAAGTGCGTTGCATCGATACAGTCGATTTCTGACCACTCGATAAACCGTGAAATAACTTGAACATTTTTTGTGATTTTTTAAACTCGTTTCAGAACTCCGGTAGCGAGATCGGCGCACGGCGCGGCGATTTACGACAACAAACTTTGGATTTTCGCGGGATACGACGGCAACGTTCGTCTCAATGATATGTGGACGATATCGTTGCTGCCGGGCGAGCAGAGAATCTGGGAGGAGGTCGGCCAGTCTGGAGATTGTCCCCCGACTTGCTGCAACTTTCCCGTCGCCGTTGCTCGCGAATCAATGTTCGTTTTCAGCGGTCAGAGCGGCGCCAAGATAACTAACAGCCTCTTTCAATTTCACTTCCGAGACAAACGGTACGTTGACGATGTTGAGGCGACGATCAATGTCGCCTCGACTCGTCAAATGCGTGCTATACTTTTACAATCGTTTGTCCAAAATTGTATGGATTTCTCAACCGCAAAGGAGGTTGATTAGCATCGTTGTGTGTGTCCTCAACCAAGGTTTTTTTTTTTTCAAAGTAAAATCCGTATTTTTTAAACAATTTTAATGTACCACGTCTCATTTTGTTTCTTACACTTTGCTCCACGAATTCACCAAGTACATTTTTCCTAGGTTTCCGTTTAACAAATACGGTCTATTGTTTGACAAACTGCTGTCAATTTTGAACGGCGAAATGTATAAAAATATCTACTCGGTGAATTCGTAGACCAACGTTTGAGGAGCACAATGAGCCGCGGTACATCAAAATTAATTGAATAATACGAACCCTTTGAAAAGACTCAATGAAAATCGTCATTCGAAATTTGCATCTGCAAAAACATCGTTATCAATACGTTCCTTGATTGACGACCCATGCAGTTGTGCACGTTAATAAATGCAAAATATTTGGGATAAACAATTGTGAAAATGTTGCGCTCGTTCGACTAGTGTTGCGTGCAGTCGCGACCTCAAGAGTTTTCATCGCTTAACAGAAATGTTTGTACATTCACAGATGGACTCGGATCTCCACCGAGCACATATTGCGAGGAGCTCCTCCGCCACCGGCTCGTCGTTACGGTCACACGATGGTCAGTTTCGATCGTCACCTGTACGTCTTCGGCGGGACGGCAGATTCGGCCCTGCCGAACGATCTCCACTGTTACGATCTCGACACGCAAACGTGGAACATAGTTCTACCCTCGTCCTCGAGTCAGATACCGTCCGGCAGGCTCTTTCACGCCGCCGCCGTTATCGGCGAGGCGATGTTCATCTTCGGCGGCACAGTGGACAACAACGTTCGTTCCGGTGAAACTTATCGTTTTCAATTCTCGTCCTATCCGAAATGCACGCTTCACGACGATTTCGGCAAACTACTCAACTCCCGACTATTCTGCGACGTCGAATTCGTCGTCGGCGAGGCCGAAACCGAGACGAAGATACTCGCTCACATCGCCATGGTCGCCGCGAGATCGGAGTTTCTCAGCGCGCGAATAAAGCACGCGAGGGAACGGCGCGACAAACATCTCGAGGAAGTCTTCGGCAGCGCGGACGTGCCCATAAAAGATTTGCCGCTGTTGGAGGTGCGACTGGAAGACGCGGTGCCCGAGGCCTTCGAGATGGTCCTCAACTACATCTACACCGATCGCATAGATCCGACGAAGAGAATGGACGATCCGGAACCTGGCAATCGTATCGTCCTGCTGATGATGGACGTTTATCGTTTGGCCGTTCAATTCAACATGGAACGGCTCGAACAACTCTGCGTCCATTATCTCGAGGCGACGATAACTCACGCTAACGTCCTCGAGGCGCTGCACAACGCGGCTCATCTGAATCTTCATTTCATCAAGGAAATATGTCTGGGTTTCGTCGTAAAGGAGAGCAACTACAATCAGATCGTGATGAGCCAGGAGTTCGAGACCCTCGATCAGCCTCTGATGGTCGAGGTGATAAGACGCAGACAAATGCCACAGACTCGGAACTTCTCGAAGCAATACGAGTCCGGCACGGGAACTACGTTGGAGCAAGACATGGAAGCGTTTCTGAAGAGCGTCGGTCGTGAATTTTGCGATATCACTCTGATGCTCGACGGTGTGCCGATTCCTGCTCACAAAGCGGTTCTCGCGGCTCGATGCAGCTACTTCGAGGCAATGTTCCGATCTTTCATGCCCGAGAATAACACGGTGAATGTGAGTAAATTTATACTCGTTTGACCCTTCAAGTACGGGAGACCACGCGGGCTGGGGGCGCCGCGATCTTCTCAATCTTCTGTACGAAATATAAATTTATATTTTTTTTACAGATACAAATTGGAGAAATGATACCGTCGTCGGAGTCTTTCGCGTCACTCCTCAGGTACATTTACTACGCCGACGTCGCTATGCCGCCCGAGGACTCGCTGTACCTATTCACCGCCCCGGTGTTCTACGGTTTCACGAATAATCGTCTGCAGGCATTTTGCAAACAGAATCTCGAGATGAACGTCACTTTCGAGAACGTCATACAAATTTTGGAGGCGGCCGACAGGATGCAGGCCGCCGATATGAAGAAATACGCTTTGAATCTCATAGTTCTTCATTTTAGCAAGGTAACCGTCCTTTACTCAGCTGTGATGTGCTGTGGTTACTTCACTCCGTGCGAAAATGGCAGTTTTACGCACGCTTCGCGCAAACTCCCGCATAAAACCCCCGTTTTTACACTTTGTAAAGTAACATTTTGTACGATATTCGTGCGAAAAACGCACGATCGCAACACTGCTCAGAAAAAGTTTGATCGCACTAGTGTCGTAATAGTAACTTACAATACTAGTGCCATAAAACTTTCTGCCGAACGTAAGTTTGCAGCACGAGCCGACGCCGGGTTTTGCAATCACACGAGTTAAGAAAAAGTTTTCACACGACCATCGTACAAAATGTTACTTCGCAAGGTGTGAAAGTGGGGGCTTTTCGTACGCGAAGCGTGCGTAAAACTGCCACTTTCGCACCGAAGTAAATTACTATTGTACCGTGCGCGCTGCAACCCATTTATCTTCCAACGATAACGAGTTTTTGTCACTGTCGACAGGTCGCTCGGCTACCGAGGCTCAAGCAGCTGAGCAGAGACCTTCTGCTGGATATACTGGAAGCCTTGGCCGACGAGCAGAGCGAAGCCCGAACCTGTCAGGATATGACAAGCGATTGCTGACGTTTCGCCTCGGATCGTCGCCGGCGTAGGGTCCGGAGTCCCGGTGCGCGACACTTGCCGTTGCCCGGGAACGGCCTCAGAGTGAGCTTGACGGTTCAGCGACTCAATTGCGCCGGGGCCGACAAGTCAGCGGCCCTTCTGATACCCGATTGAACGAATTTACGAGCGCTCCTCTCCGAGACCGCTCCATTCCGTTTGGCATTCGTTCTTTTTTCCTTGTCGCGAAATTAACTATCGACGTATAATATGCATATTTATGCATATGCAATGTAAATGCAGTAAACGGTGGAAAAAGCGATAAAACTTAATGTCTCGTTAAGCGTAATTCGATTGCCGGTGATCGAACGGCAAAGACTCGTGACGATTCGCGATTACTTCGATAAATTGCGATGTAAAATATAAATATTATAGAGTTATGGTGATTACCGGGTTCCAACGTGATCCTCGTTGTTTTTTTTGTAAATTGTGGAAAAAGAACGTTATTAAAGATGTTTAGTCTTACATAATCGACGCTGTCACGATATTCAATCATTTTAATACCAAACCGGAAACTACGAATCTACCTCTGCGGATTGACCTTAGATAGTCGGAAGAGAAGACGGTGTCAATTTCGTCAATAATCGATATCCATATATCAATGTCAATAATCGTCGGTATTGATGAACAGCGTTTCGCATCGGTGCGTCAACGGCGTAGGGTCCGAAGTGCCGGTGCGCGACATTTGCCATTGACCGGAAACGGCCTCAGAGTGAGCTTGATGGTTCAGCGACACGATTGCATTGAGGCCAATAACTTCGCCCTTCTGATAACCGATTGAACGAATTAACAAGCGTTTAGTTCCGAGACCGCTCCATTTCGCTCGGCATTAGATTTTTTTTCGTTGTCGCTAGGTTAACTATCGACGTATAATAATAGAACGATAAATTAAGTAAATGGCGGAAAAACCAATAAAGTGTAGTAAACGGTGGAAGAACCGATAAAACTTAATGTCTCGTCCGTTGTAATTCCCTTACCGTTGATCGGATAACGGAGACCCGTGACGATTCGCCAATTACTTTGATAAATTGGGTTGTAAAATATAAATATTACAGAGTTATGATGATTACTAGGTATCAACAACGTGATCCTTCTTTTTCGTTGGTAAATTGTGGAAAAAATCGACGCTGTTACGATGTTCTATAATGCTACAACTAAACCGGAAACGCCGAATCTCGAACCGTGGGTTGACCTTGGACAGTGGAAAGAAAATAAGTTTTCAATAATCGTCGATAATTAATGAACAATTGGGTTTTTAATAAATTACGCGTTATATATTTTATATCTCATTGCACTTAAGTCGCATAATCTTAGGCCTTAGTTGTTTTGTTTTTTTTTTTTCTTACGAATAAATCAACGTAGCTTGATGCAAGCGGCACGAGCGAAGGAAAGGACAATAAGAAGGTACGGAAAAACGACGTGGAGCTCTCGAAAGTAAAATTATCAATAATGCACTATGGTAATAGTACGGTGTTTTTTTTTCTTCTACTATAACTGTATAGTAGTTGTTGTCTCTAGTTCGGCATCGACGCTCTCGATCGCGACAGACAAGAGAGGTCGCGACGGCGATTCTCCCCGTCGTACAACAATTGATTTTTGTACATAAAAAGTATATTTTTTTTGTTAAATATATCTCTGCTTTGGACATGGAGCGTGAGGCCGGATTTCGTTTGCCGGCCAGGTTGCGTACGTTTGGATTAATTATTATCTACAGAATGGTCCTTACGTATCCCTACTTAAAGATCACACTCTTTTTTTTCTTCTCTCTGTGCTTTCTACCAAGCCGAGACTGTTCGCTATAAATGACATCCAAATACTAACACGTTCCTCTCTATTATTCTCCCGCAGCGTTATTTTTTTTCCCCTAACATTTATTCAATTATCCTACGTAGGCCCGTTTTTTTTTCCTTTTGCTTAATCGTCTAAATAACTCTTGACTCACAATTCGTCACTCGTTTATATTCGCTCAACGAGGTAGAGTGAGAGTAGACACAAGAGTACAATGAAAACAATAAAAAATAGAGTGATAGAGAGAAACCGGAATGAAAAGACGCGCGTTAACGCTAAGGAGATATTAATCGCACAGTCGTGTTGTTACAAACGTCCACATTGACTCCAAATGGCCCCTATCTGAAAAAAAAGAAACAGAATTAAAAGAATGCTCCGACAATTCGTCACGATTCATTTTACGGTCCGTAAATAGAGCAAAGCTCTTTAAGTTCCGTTTTGATGCTTACCGATTGTTGATTTGCTCGATGTTTTGTTTCGTAGGCTTACAAAGTGTACAAGACAATAATCGACGAGGGCAGAATTATTAATTCTGGCTTCGTCGGTTTTCGAATGCAAGCGCCTCGTGTGTGACACCACACTTGTCCACACTCGGCGTTGCCGTGGTGAAAATCCTCGAGGCTCAATGGCAAAGGACGATCCCGCGTCCTCGACGATGCGCGTCTCTGATATCCTCTCAAAGGATTCTGGTACGCTTCATCGATTTTCCTCGTTTCTGTGGCAAATAAATCACAACCTTCGGATAAATCCACGAGAACGATAAGAGAAAGATTTTTCACTGGTGCGAAGAGATTGTTAATCTTTGTGGTTACCTTTTTTCTTCATTAGCGATACTTCCAGTCGAAGGAGCTCTCTGACTGGGCTCCAATCTTCGTCGTCTCTCCTCGATGGCCTCGGTATCCAGGCTCAGGGTTGCCTGGATCGCCGTTTGGCCAACCGAGGCGTTTACGTGTCTCGTTTTAATGAGCGGTGGGTTTCGAGACTGTGGTATTGCGAACGCTCGCCTGAGAGCCCCTCTCGGCGGCGATGGGGGTGGATAAGAGATACCTGAAAAATTATAATTGGTAATCAATTATTTATTAACGGATAACGGATTTATTATTCCTTTTACAGATACAGAGAAAAAATAGTACATTTAAATTTTTATTGCGTAGTCTCATGTGTGCTCTTTTGGCTTTTGAGCACATGGGACATTCTCTAACATTTTGAAATCGGTTTTTGCTTTTTCATTTCAAAAAAAAAAAAATAAAAACTACAGAATAATTTAACCCAGGTCGAAATCGTAGAGCATGTATACAATTAAATTAATAACAATACATAGAATGGAACTGGCAACAATCAATATAGATGGATAATTAGATAATTTATAAAATAGTAGCAGATGAAAGTTAAGCAGAGCGATGCTATTTTTATTCCATTTAGGCTGCATTTTTTTGAAGCTCCTAAGATTTACCTCTGTGTCCGGGTGACAAGAGAGTGTCCTTGCTCTTGGTGATTTGTGGCACGATCAAAAGTGAATTTGGAGGTGTCGGCGATACGGTCGAGGTCTGCGGCGACGTGGCCAGTGTCAAATTCGGAAGTGACTGGCCGAGACTCGAGTACGCCGGCACTTGGACGCTCAGCGTGTTCGGCGTTGGGGATTTACTGAGCAGCGAGCGTCTGTAAGCAACGAAGCTGAAGGTGGCTCATTGCACAATGGCGGAAATAATAAATATCTCCGCATCGATTTTTCATACCGGATGTAATTTATTCACCTTATCTGCAGAGGTCTGTGATTGTGTCCGGCGCCTACCTCGCCGCCCTCCTCGGACGAGACGCTCGATGCCCGTGGTGGCTCGCTCGTTTCAACGCTGACATTTCTACTGGGGTTGTAACTCGGTAGGAAGCTACTGCTGCCCGGCGAGACACCCTCCATCTCCATACTTCCGCTGTGAAGTGGAGCAAAATTAATTAAACCTGATTCTCGACCCACAGCGAATATGACCTTAAGGCAGTACTAGTGCAATGACTGACGCCGCCCAAGTTTGAGAGGAATAAAAGAGAATTACAAACACTTCTCGATCGGATAAAAATCGGAAAAAAATCAAGCATATGGAAGATGCTGATAAGATTGTCCATCCATAATAATGATCCCAAAAATGTTATTCGTTTCCTTTATGTTAAAATTGGTTTAAAATCGTAATTTTCAAGTATTAGATAAAATTCTGAAAAAATTCATAGGTATTCAGAAAAATTAACAAATCATTTTCGTAATAAAAAAAATTTTGTTGCCGGGTAATTTGTTCCACAATTTTTTTTTCAGTAATTTATTATGAACATTCTGAAATTATTATTATGCACAAACAATCTTTTCAGCACCTTTTATATGCTAGAATTTTTTCAGATTTTTT
>JAPYZD010004480.1:0-11212 GCA_030522725.1 Ichneumoninae sp. B BG-2022a | reverse complement strand
TCCAAGACAACAACACTATCCCGCTTCTCATACGTTGTTGCTTGAGCGTTTACACTGGAAGAATACGGTGTTCAGCCATTCTGACAAATGCTATCGGAGGTAGATCTGATTGTTTCAATTCTATTCATTTCATCATGATCTTCCAAGACAACGTTGCTTGATCGATTACACTGGAAGACTACAGTGTTAAGCCATTCTGACAAATTCTATCGGTGTCATGGCTGAAATTCAGTAACCTGACGTTGACCACCTGTGAGACCAATTAATGTCACTGCGCAGCATAAACAGCCGTTGATTCTTGAAACGTTGGTTATCGGGCACATGTACAAGTCTTCGGTCGCTAATTAGTGAGGCGACAGTTTTCGTTGTATTGCGATTTCATGTGAATTTGGCCCATCTCGCCGGCGCAAATATGGGTCAGGACCCTCGAGAGAGACGGTTAGACGGAGAGGTGGAACGGAGCGACGGCGAATTGGGCGCACATAGACCGAAGGGCAGCGAACGCTTGCCCACATCAGGCTACTGAGTTTCGACGCAGCCCTGCGCATCGCACTGAATTATTGAATGACTATAGTTCGCGATATCGCCGCAGCGAGAACACCCCCCTAACGAGGTTACCACTATGAGGATGGAGTGGTATGATAGTGCAGTATGTACCATCGTCCAGTTATCCTACATTGAGGCATTTGCCCTGGTGAATACCGAAGGACTGTGATAGCCTGCACCTTCGTTACCAAACCTGAGTAAACACCCGAATCCATAGGAAAGCATTCAGGACCCAGGAGGCGCGCCGTCCAGGAACGGTGGAAACGGCAGTGGCATGTGTTGGGACCGCGGTATTCTTGGGAAAAAAGCAATTAGCAGAAAGCAAACAGATACGAAGCTTCCGCTCAATGGGTGGAGGAATGGAGTAGAGTGTGGAAGAGGGATCCGATGGGTAATTCAGCGTTTAGCTATTATCGAACATTTATGCGGGAAGCTCGGTTTCTTTGGTATGCAATCGACGGAATCGAATAAAAAAGAAACTTGCCGGTGTACTTTGGATAATTAGGATATTGGAAATTGATGGGCGATGTTAGCGGCGATATAGCTAATTTGGACAATGTGGCCATTCCATTTTATTTCGAGTGAAATAAAATGGAATTAGCCAGTTTCGTTCAGTTTTGCAGGCTGGAATCTCGGAGAGTTCGAGAAGGAATAAATCGACGAGAATACTCGATTCGTTTTGTTCGATAGACTCTAGAAAAACCAATACGTAAGTCCATAATAAGTCTCGAGCTTCGAGAACGGCGCCATACTTTTCCTGTAATTGGAATACTTCAAATTTCCGCGATACTTGCGCTGTTCGGCGACGGAGCCGTGATTATAATACGTACCGTGTTGCCACGACAGCGGCAACGCGGACAAATCCACGAGATTCCCACATTGAACGTCCAAGTTAAACGAGTTTAAACGCGGACTACGAACGAGACGACGAAGACGTGTCTTGTTCGTAGTCCGCTTCACGGCGCGGAGCAAACTCCTCTCGGAAACTCTTCACCCGCTCTTGGTATGTACCTTGTTGCTTCACTTCGACCTATCCAGTGTGACTGCTTCGTTGATTCAATCGATGTCAACTTTTGTTCCCGCAGCTTGCGATGCGATTGCTCAAATTTGTACCTCCCCGAACAAAATGAACTTTTGGTCGCGTTGTCACGGTCCAGCATTATCTGTACACAAAAAAAATCGCTTGCGGGAAGAAAAAAGTGTTCGTTTCAATTTTTTCAATTCTTTCAATTCTCTCAATTCTTTCAATTCTTTCAATTCTTTCAATATGATATTGAAACAACGACGACAAGACTGTCAAGGTGACACGTTATCGTTTCAATCCGGTATGAAATTGTACGAATTCAGAGTAGAATTGAAACAACTTTTTAATTTCTTTCGCAGCCCGCAAGCAAATTTTACTTGAATCAATGATATTTTTTTTCAGTGTAGACAATTCGATTGTTCAAAACACGTAAGTGACGTTAGCGCAATGGTTAGCGCTCTTACTTAGTAACCGACTAACCAATTTTCCCACCATTCAAACTAGGACCAGTCGTCACATCATCGACCACGAACAATCCTCCGAAGTCTCATTCCGATCGTTACAGCGTTCCGCGATAAGAACATTTGGAAAGGATTGCGCAACGAATAGACAGAGGATCGTTCCATCCCTCTTAAATCTCTTCGCTCTTAAATCTCCTCTGCCGATCTACCTCACTGTTGAATCGCCTCTACGGGAAATCTCGAGACGTCTAAGTCTACTGCATCAATGACCTCCCGACTTATTCTCTCGAGACATCACTGAGACCCTCCCGTCGTTAAGAATTCAAAGGTTTTTCTTACGGTGGCGAGCCAGTGGGCTCGAACTACAGGCAACACGTCTCCCGGGCATTGCGTCCCGGCAACGAACGAGCGCTGTCAGCGACAGAACAATCGCCGGGGTCGACAGCGCGCACCACTCATCAGAACGTCCACCTTTGACCCGTCCGACACGACGCTGCGACACAAGCTCCCGGTTCACCTCCGAGAAGCTTTGCCTCGTTAAATTTGGTCGAGTGGTCGGCGGCTGCCGAACTCAAAAGATTAAAGGAAGCGTTGGGATCCCCCACAGAAAACATTCTTAACATTCTTGTCGCAATCGCAGACTCGCGAAGTCGAGGCTCCGCTTTGCCCGTAGCTCGTCGGACCAAACTGGGCGGCCTTCTGCGATGTGTCCGCGGGGAGGAGAGGACGCCGAATCGCAACAGTGATGCACAGAGTAGGGGAGACCGGGGACAAAAGTAACAAAAATCCTTTTTTATTTTTTTACCAACAAACCCGAGAGTCTAACGCTTTGGCATCCAATGGTGTACCGTTAACCTGGTCTTAAAAATGTTGGTTTAAAAATTTAGTTTAGTTTAAAACTTTAGTTTAAAAATTTCAAGCAGTAAGTAGCACGGAATTGCGAACACCGCGCCTTTGTACACAATCAAAATTCGGTAAGAATTTGGGCCGGGGTGGGGTCAATTGTACCGGGTAGTGGGGTCATTTGTAACATCCTCCTGTACCAATGAAATTCTTCGCCGACCGCTATTAAAAAATAGAACCGGGGTGCATTATCGCAGAAAAAATTTAATTTAAATTTAAAAAATTAAATAATATATTAGCCGTCTAAGCTGTTTTACCCGGCTAAGACATTTTAGCCGGCCTAACTATACAGCCCTACTATAAATGTTATAGTCTGCAATTCATTGGTTATAAATTATAAGTGTATAAATTATCGCTGATTGCTTAGAATGTAAAAATAAAATAAATAAAATATAGTGGTATCGGTATCGGTATTGGAAGAAATGAATTATTGCTGGTACAATTGACCCGGATCAATTGTTACAATCGACCCCACACATGATTATTAGCAAAGTTACTGTGGCATCGGTAAATAACAATCTGAAACTAATCGTCTCAGCGATCACCTTGTGCTTGTTTGCACTAATATTTTGTATTGTGTTGCCTAGCTGACGCGATCCGCACATCCGAAAAATCACTTCTGAACTCGTGAATCACATTTGGTTTCGGCGAATTAGTATTTTTGAAAACTCAGCCATGAGGTGATTGCATGGCCATAAGGTGATGTCTATAATGTTGCTCACTTCATATCCAATGTGTCCAATCATGCGCAGCGTTGCGCGACCGCTTGTTACACTTGACCCGTGTAACTTTTGTCCCCGGTCTCCTCTACACGGCGATGGTTTTTTTTTGCTTCTTCTCATTCACCCTTTCGTTCCGACGAGTGGCGCCGGTGGAGGTCGCATAAACCCAGGACTTTTTTATCTGTCCCGGGGCCGTGTTCGAGCCGCGCCCGCTGTTGTTTCGACCGAGGATGCTCCCCGAAACGGAATGCTTCCAGGGCTTTTGTGTTGTTTATCTGCGAAAGCACGGGCCACCGACAGCAACGTGCCTCGACGGCGTGTCCGGACTCCGGTCACGTGGGCGCAAGGTGAACGGGACGTAGCTGGGGGGATGAAACGCGAGAGGGAAACGAGAAAAGGGGTTGCCCCGTTCGGTTGGTACAAAAGGCGGAAGACATAAAAAAAAGATAAAGTAAAACAAAACGGACGCGGAAAGGGAGAGGAAAAAGAGGGGGTGAGAGGACCAGCAGCCCGAGGTTCCTGACAAGTCGAACCGGAATCTGCCTCGCGGAACGAGCTCGTGGATAGAGTCAAACCAACTTAGGGCTTTTGGCGAGTCGGGTGGGTATATATGTATATCTGGACCAGCCGCCTCGCCCGCTTGTTCGAAGAGAGGGCTTTGAGGATCGGAGAATCCAGAGACTGAGATACTCAGCTTATTGGCTGAGCTGACAGTGCGACTTATACAGTCACCGTTGAATGGCTCAGTGTCTCAATGTCCACCCCCATTACTCTCCCGACGACATCTGAGCTGGTCTCATACCTGTTGATGTAATTGGACGTACCCGATCGAAGGCGGACAAGGCAGATGACATGCAGACTGCTGTTCGCGAATGCTTGGTTTTTCGGATTAGTCTATCTTGCTGGGTATCTTGCTCTAGGTCTTGACGGCGTCGAAGATAGGGAGCGAGACATTCACCAGGACATTCACCAGGACATTCACCAAGACATTCACCAGGACATTCACCAGGACATTCACCAGGACATCCAGCAGGACATCCAACAGTACATCCAGCAAGACATCGAGCAGGACATCCAACAGGACATCCAGCAGGATATCCAACAAGACATCTAGCAAGACATCGAGCAGGACATCGAGCAGGACGCAAGGAAAACCAGGTATTCACGAACAGTCTACATGTCTAAAACTGCTGGTACAATCGAGTTACAGATAGCTCACAATTACAACGCTCAATTACACATTTGTTGAGGCAATCGTTCGTGATGTTGCGCAGACGATGAATAACTTGGAGTATACCGATTACTAATTTTGCCGAAACAGATAACAGCGACGTTTACGCAAAGTACCGACGAGACCCGCGAAACATTCTATACCGTTGTCCTAGAGGAATCCCTTTGGATAGCAGTAACGAGGTTAGTTATTGGGTCTTGGAATCTATGTGCACATAGGAACGTGAATTAGAGTAAGTGCACGTCGTGACGTTCGTATGAAGGACTCTTCGATAACGAGCATTCCGACCGCAGAGAGACACGCGAGGGAAACCTCTTGTAGGGTTAAACGAGCGAACACACGCAGACGTACAATTGCATAGGGGGTTTTGTACGTACGGATGTTAGGGTTGAGCACCGCACGACTATAAACAAACATAGAACCATTGAATTTAGCTGAATTCAGCGGAGCCACCGTGGCGAGTGCTCCATGCGGTTTCCTCTTGTCGGAAGATAATTACTGTGTTGCTGGTAAATCTTTTGAGATCCGGAGCGCGGCTGACGCATCCTTATACACGTCCGCGCGACACTTTGGGAAATTGAAGTCTCGCTGTTGCCGGGTATTCGAACGCACCTAGCCTAGGGAACGGCTGCGGTTGGCAAATGCTCCGTCTGCACCATTATCAAGATTGGCCTCTTCGGGTCGCGAGCTGAAAGTCAAAATGACAAACCAGCGATTCCCGCGGGTCGTCGCGATGGAGTCTCAACTAAAACAATCAAACTTATTTCGCAATCGATAAAACAACCGCAGGACCGTCTTCGCCGAGCTGTCGGTTGTCGTCGAGACGGTTTGCGTGGAATATTCAGTCGACTCCAAATTAAGATCCGGGCTCGACGCTCGGAGTATCGTTAATTTTGTACAGTCGTCCCGCCGTTCCCGATCCAAGTTTCCGACAAACTTTTGCTCCCGAGATTCGATGGAATGTCATCCGTTCCGATATCGGAGAATTTCGAAATTTCCAAAGCCAATGTATAATTCGATGCTGTCGGCGATCTGTTTGAGCACGGATCTGTTGACCGGCGAGCCAAAGTTTCGTTGATGTCTGGTGCAAATTTACATCGAGTTATCCAACTTTAGGGGAGACCGGGGACAAAAGTAACACGGGTCGATTGTAACAAGCGGCCGCGCAACGCTGCGCATGATCGGACGCAACGGATATGAAGTGAGCAACATTATAGACATCACCTTATGACCATGCAATCACCTCATGGCTGAGTTTTCAAAAATACTAATTCGCCGGAACCAAATGTGATTCACGAGTGCAGAAGTGATTTTTCGGCTGTGCGGATCGCGTCAGGTAGGCAACACAATACAAAATATTAGTGCAAACAAGCACAAGGTGACCGCTGAGACGATTAGTTTCAGATTGTTATTTACCGATGCCACAGTAACTTTGCTAATAATCATGTGTGGGGTCGATTGTAACAATCGATTCGGGTCAATTGTACCAGCAATAATTAATTTCTTCCAATACCAATACCAATACCAGTATATTTTATTTATTTTATTCTTGCATTCTAAGCAATCAGCGATAATTTATACACTTATAATTTATAACCAAACAATTGTAGATTATAACATTTATAGTAGGGCTGTATAGTTAGGCCGGCTAAAATGGCTTAGCCGGCTAAAACGGCTTAGCCGGCAAATTTTTTTTTTTTTATTTAAATTTAAATTTAAGTTTTTCTGTGCTAATGCACCTCCGTTCTATTCCTTAATAGCGGTCGGCGAAGGATTTCGTTGATGCACTAGGATGTTACAATTGACCCCACCGCGGCCCAAATTCTTACCCAATTTCGTCTGTGTTTAAAGGGGCGGTGTTCGCAATTCTGTGCATAATTCTGCTTGAAAATTTTTAACCATATACCTAAGACTAGGTTAATGGTACACCATTGGATGCCGAAGCGTTAGACTCTCGGGTTTGTTGGTAAAAAAATTAAAAAGGGTTTTTGTTACTTTTGTCCCTATATTTGATTGTCACGATTTCTCCGGACTGTCTCGTACGAGAAGCGACGTGGTCCGTCTGTCTGTCGCGTTTGTTCGTCCGCGTGTCGCGTCCTCCTCGAATGTCGAAAAGGGAAAACAGTTTGATCCCCGCGGTGACGATCAAACTTTGAACGGGTGAAACGGCACTAAAAAACGTGCCACCGTTTGTCGTCCACTTGGTTTCACTGCGATATTTCTGTTTGCACGGAGATCCGTGACACGTTCCTCTGTACGGTGAAAATCTGCCAGCGAATCTCCACCCTGCAACTTCCTCGTTGAAACGTCCCGAGGATTCCGATCCTCGCCCGGCCAAACGACGTACGGAGTTCAATTAAGCGCCGTACGAAGAGAATTCGCGGCAGTACAGCCGGGATAAACGCCCGGTCAACTGTATATGAGTACGGAGTTTGGGCCGATGCATCTTGAGAGATTGCGATTCGAGCAATAACAGTCGAGCCCGCAACCGCACCGGAGACTGGCTGCTGCACCGTACTATCTCTATATATTCTCTGTTATTACGTCCAACTCAGTTACCGCCCGTTAATTTAGCCTATTCAACGTCGCATTCCCCGGGCTCTTGCACTTACGAGCGCACGCGTCATCCGTTCGTTCGCCTCAAACCTCCTATCTCCCCATGGTGATCATCTAACTGATTATGATGCTGATGTTAGATGTTGCAAGGTGCGTTCTCTCCAGCTCTTGCCAGCCCCGGTGGCTGAACGCTCACATGCAGAACTCTCACGACACGACGATCAATGTGGGTCAATCATGACATCCTAGATTAGATTTGCTGATTTCACTTTCGCTTTGCAACTCTTGATTTTTCGCCGGAAGTGACGCCACTTCCGGTTGAAAAAGTGAACTTTTCAAACCCCAAGTCACGTTTATCCGTATGACGTCACTTCCGTCTGAAAAATGAGATTTTCAAACCAGAAGTGACGTTTTTCCGTCTGTAGTAATTTCCGGTTGAAAAGTGAAATGTTCAAACCACAACTGTCGTTTTTCCGTCTGTAGTGACTTCCGATTGAAAAGTGAGATATTTAAACCAAAACTGACGTTTCTCCGTCTGAAGTCACTTCCGGTTGAAAAGTGAGATGTTTAAACCAAAACTGACGTTTCTCCGTCTGAAGTCACTTCCAGTAGAAAAGTGAGATATTCAAACCAAAACTGACGTTTTTCCGTCTGAAGTCACTTCCGGTTGAAAAGTGAGATATTCAAACCAAAATTGACGTTTTTCCATTCGAAGTCACTTCCGGTTGAAAAGTGAGATATTCAAACCGGAAGTGACGTTTTTCCGTCTGTAGTGACTTCCGCTTGAAAAGTGAGATATTCAAACCAAAATTTACGTTTTTCCGTCTGAAGTCACTTCTGGTTGAAAAGTGAGATTTTCAAACCGAAAGTGACGTTTTTCCGTCTGTAGAGACTTCCGGTTGAAAAGTAAGATATTTAAACTAAAACTGACTTTTTTCCGTCTGAAGTCACTTCCGGTTGAAAAGTGAGATTTTCAAACCGCAAGTGACGTAACAAGGAAATTCTGCTATTTTTTCTGCGTGATTCTTCTAATCACCCAACGTTGATGATCGTATTCTTGGAGATCGGGTTGATTGGAAATTCCCAAGTTGAATGATCAGAAGAATTCCGACGACTCTTCTTCCATCGACCCGTTCGATACCAACTGAGAAAGACAGGACCTGCAATAAATCCTGATTTCGATACTTCGACGAATCAACTTTATCGAAACACGAGAAGGTCGAGTGGGTTGAGGTTTCCTGTTTGCGCGAGGATTCAATTCATTCGAGGTTCTTCTCCGTCGAGAAGCGAAAACTTGTCAACCCTCGGAAACTTTACTGTTTCAATGTAAACCTAATAAGCTTTGGAGCCGGTGTTCTATATCGGAAAAAGAAAAAACACGAAACTCGTGCGATTGGTTTTTCTGTAGCGCTCGTGCGATCTCTCACATGAGCGGAAAAAGCGACCGTGTTCCATCACGAAATGTGTACACACAGACCCGACAGGGAATTCCCCATCCCTCTCTCGATCTCTTGCTCGCCCGTTCGGCCGTTAGAACGCTCCGAATCGCGTCACGCTACGTTTCGCCGAACGATGTTGACGCCTTTATTCATTGTTTCCCGAACGCAGAAGAGACCATCCAATTTTTTTTTTTTTTTTTTCGATGCACCTTGATATAGTAACAGCAAAACCATCAGGCAAATTCCCACCGTACAGTTGATTTTTTCTGGATAATTGCGCATATTTCAATTTGCCTCACGAAGCACCCTCGGCACACAGTCGGCAATTTTTCTGTTCCGGGGCTTAATCACTCACTTCAAAGAGAAATTCTGACAAGAAAGCTCATGCAGGTCCGCCGTGTCTGTGTGCCCAATCACCTTTTTGAATTTGTTCACAAAGTTTTCGGTAGAGACAACAATTTTTTGCCTTCTTTTTCTTTGGCGCGTTAAATTTGTTTTACGGGATGAAAAATAAAGGAAAAAAGTTCTTCGTTCTCCCATTTTCCAATTTTCCAAGAAGACCAATTTTCGGGGGAAGCCCGAAGCTATTCGGAAAGTTTGCTAAGTTATTTGTCATTTAACCCTTTATAAGTCACACCTCTATCCCCATTCTTAATCCCTTTTCGGTACAGTTTAGGGTGGTGTGATTTATAAAGGGTAAAATTATTTGTCGAAGTTATTCTTGACATTTAATTAAAAATAAATTTTAAAAACCAATAGATTGAAACTCTTCGGAACTCTCCAGGCTGGGAACAATTCACGGAGTAAAACGGGTGCACTGCGAGAAGGATCTAAAAACTACCAATCATCTAAGAAAAATTTCCATAGCACATAGTAGTAGGGCATAGAGCGCCACCTATGGTGGAAAGTCTCAGATTTTCCAAGAATTTTTACCATAATATCTACGATAAATTTAATATTTAATATTGTAATATTTCTCAAGCTCAAGTAAATACAGTCATATTTACTTTCGTATATGCTTCTCTCAGTGTACAGTTTAAGTCGCCTTCCACCCGGAAGCGTTCCGAAGCCTTCAAATCTACTCGTTTCATTTACAATCAAATGACACGAGCGACTCGGACAAATAATGAAACCCTTTATAAGTCACACCACCGAAACCGTGCCGAAACAGGACTAAGAATGGGGATAGAGCTGTGCCTTACAAAGGGTTAAATGACCATTAACCTTGGCAACTTTCTGAATCGCTTCGCCAAAAGTTAGTCAATGAGAAAGACCTAATTTTTTTTCCTTTACTTTTCATCCCGTGAAAGAAATTCCACGCAACGGTGGCCTCTTTTACTCCGTAAATTGATTCTCACGTCTACCGGGCTTATTTTGGGCTCGCATATGAACGGTGGAAACGCATAAAGATCAGACACTGTGCGTTTGAATGATGGTGCGTTACGTTGAGAGTCGAGAAGCGTTTGAGGAACGGCGGTATGAGCCGATGTTCATCTCTCTGTGCAAGAGTCACGAATAAACTCTCCGTTGATATATAGCTATATACACGTATGATTGGGGGCGAGGAAACTCGGTGCCGGGCAGCTCGTTGCGTTGTTACCCCATTCACCGGGCGCTTTAAATAATTAATTGGCCGAAAGGCTGTGTGGCTCGTGCACACACGGTACACGGATATATGAATACCTGCCCATTCGTTAATTTCATGGTTCATTTCGGTCTATCCTTTCCACTTTTCACCGCACCGCTCCGACTCGTACTCGTTTACGTTCACGATACTCGACATTTATATTTCGCACGAACGGGCGGCCTCTCGTCGGGTTCCATTACGATAAATACAATTCTCCGCACTCGGCCGTTCGGTGTCAATTGGAGAGCACCTTTTTTCGGGTTTTTATTCGTGTTTAACATCGCGGCGCGCCGAACATCGTAACACGAGAGCTTTTCGCTTGTATCGACATTATAGTTTGCATTTAAAAATTCATTTCTCCCATTTCATCGGGTAAAACATTGGGTTCGGAAATTTCTGTACCGGTAATCCGTGAGATGTTGTTTGAACTGGGAAAGGTTTCCGGCGGATGTAAGGTAAAGGTACCAATGATCGGACGGTTAAGAGCAGCCTAAGATTCCAGCAGTTATTAATTTATCAAGAACATTTTTTTTCTTGACATAACCGAAACCAATATCAACCTGATAGTTTCTAGTTTTCAAAAGTCACCGGTTTATCATAAAAAGATAAATATTTTTTTAATTACGGAAGAAAGTATCAAGAGAGTCCAAATGTACCGATCTTCGGACGCGGTTTTTCGGCACGTCCCTATATTCGGACACTG
>JAPYZD010004479.1:0-11213 GCA_030522725.1 Ichneumoninae sp. B BG-2022a | reverse complement strand
GCCATAACAAAATATTTGCTGCCATAACAAAATATTTGCTGCCATAACAAAATATTTGCTGCCATAACAAAATATTTGCTGCCATAACAAAATATTTGCCGCTGCAACAAAATATTTTGTTGTCTCGATGTTTCCCAGGTAAATCAGTTATGGTAACAAAATTCTTGTTGTCCCAACAATTTTTTTTTGTCCGTGATCGAGAAACTATGCACACTGAGAAAAAGAATTGGTTGGATTGACCAAAAATCGCGGTGAAATACGTTCAAAGCTGTCATTTGTTTGGTATAAATAAAGCATTGTTTTGTTAAACGATTATTTGCTTCAATTTACGCAAAATTTGTTGACTGAAAATTCCATTTTTGTTGTATCAACCAAATACACCTTTGAACGTATGTCACCGCGCATTTGCTTAATTCAACTACTTCTTTTTCTCAGTGCAGAAGATTCTTTGGTAACTTGCTGCAGAACTCTACCTTATCGACCGGGCTGCGAATAGGAGACTATTCAGATCAATCGCAATAGCGAACCGAGCCCGAGGCGAATTACTGATTGAAGGCGAAATGAACAGGATTCGCAATTAGGTCGCGAGAACCTCTTTCATCTGGCGAAGCGGCATTCGCCCTGTCTAACCCGACCTGTGGATTTAACCCTTCAAGTAACACGGGGCACTTTTTACCGAGAGCGAACGACCATGCCTTCTTTGAAGCACAAAAGCGATAGGGATGTTCGTAATACATTTCCTTCTGTGTTATCGATGAACGAAGATTCAAGGTAAGTTTGTAAATTTTTACAGATTTTTTTTTACGCAACTTTCGAATCGTTCGAAAGTTGCGTTAGAGTTTTTTTACGTTCTGGTAGAGATTTTGGTAGAATTCTAATACGGTAAAGTTGTTTTTGGTATAGTTGCACTCTGTTAGAGTTGTGAGTGGCAGAGACATAAATGTGCCCAAAAAACGACACTTCAAGGTACGTTTGTGAATTTTTACAGATTTTTTTTAGCTCATCAACTTGTCATTCGAATCGTTCGAAAGATTAATTAATTTATGGTAAAATTAATTTTTTTTAAGATTAATGTTTTTAACATTAAAAACAATCTATAATAATATGCAATGTATGTAAAATAGTTTGTATCTAATCAATTAATAATAAATTAAGTGAAATGAAATGAAAGGAAATGAATATATGTGAATCGATAACCGGGTATCAGCCGTCCAGAAGATTCATCGTTTTCTCAATCAGGTGACGAACTTTTGTTCGAGACTCTTCCTTACCGACGCGACTGCGAATATGAAACTCCTTAGATCGATCGAAATAGCGAGCCAACCCCGAGGGAAATTACTGATTGAAGGCGAAATCAACAGAATTCGCAATTAGGTCGCTCGAAGCTCTCCCATCTAGCGTCGCGACATTCCGCCTGTCTACCTCGACCTGTGTTCCCGAATTGTCAGATTTAACGAAGCGTTAGACTGCGCAGTGATAACGTTTATTTAAAAAAAATTTAACAATATTATCGTTTCTCAAAAATGCTGGCTTTCTCCTTGAAGTGTCTTCTTCATAGCAATGAAGAAGAATGATTGAAAATTGAAAATTAAAAAAAAATTGAAAATTTTTAAAAAAATTGAAAATAGTCGAAAAAGCGGAAAAACGGAGAGTTTCAAATTTCGACTATTCCTTCAAAGACCCAGTGTACATACACTGAGTTAAAAAAATATATTATCGTGTCTTAATTGATAATCGAGGCTCGAGGCTGTTTTCCGATCGGGTGACGAACATTCGCTATGGAACTCTACCGTACCAACTGACTGCGAATAGGAGACTATTTAGATCAATCGAAATCGCGAGCGAACCCCGAGGCGCATTACTGATTGAAGGCGAAATGAACAGGATTAGCAATTAGGTTCCGAGAACCTCTCTCATCTAGCATTGCGACATTCCCTCTGTTTACCTCTATCTGTGTTGCCAAATTGTCGGATTTAACGAGTCGGTAGACGCTGTTATGGCTAATTTGTTATAATCAAACCGGGCAATTTACCGCTCGCTCTAAATAGTATTTTTTGCAGCAAGTGGATTGTCGTTTCCGGCAAATGCAATCAAATCTTGCATCAAATTGCATTTTATTTGGTATGCTAGATTTCAAAAAATCTGTTAACTAAGTTTGCGTGGATTTTGTTATGGATCGTCGACTCGAGTGGAAAAATTCACCCTTTTGCTCCTGTTGAAGGAGGACCGAGAAACCTTAAAATCTCTAAGCGCGTGTTAGCTGGCAGCTCTATAGTTTTGTCACCCCGTCCGATGTGCGAATCCGACGCAATGTCGCGCAATACTTGTCACCGCGTTCTCAACGTCAACGCTCGATACATTTCCAATTTTTTTTGTAACTTTTTTTTTGCATTTTTGTTACACATGAAGTATGAAAAAGCTATAAATTACAATTTTTTTACTCGACAAATTTTGATCGACATTTCAAGTAGCAAACATTTTTTGAACCGAATAAAAGTCAAAATTGAATTAAGTGGATGCTGTGAGCGAATGATAGTGTCTACAATTCACAAAGATCGTAACTCGATTTTGAGTACGATGCTATTCGGTTAATTGCATTGTGCACTGCAAAAAAATTCGTATGAAGTTTTAGTACTGAAAGTTTTTATGCACTGGTACATCAAACTTGATGTACCAGTGTTGACCAGTGTTGTACCAAACTTGATGTACAATCGTGATGAAAAAATGAATGTACAGTTTATAAAAAATGTAAAAAATACTTTAATTCTAGTCATTTTAATTTTACTATAAAAGTGCTTTGATTCGAATAATTCATATTAATTCCACTGCAAAAATTACATGAATTTGGATGACAATTGAGCACCAAATTGGACAAAAATGTAAAAAATACTTTAAAAGTGCTTTGCTTAGAATAATTTACATTAACTCACTGTAAAAAATCACTGTGAAAATACATGAATTTTTCATCACAATTGGACATTATATTAATCAAACTGGTACATCAAGACTAATGTACAGTATATAAAAAAATTAATACTGTACTTTAAATAATTTAAATTTTACTATAAAAATTGTTTGATTCGAATAATTCACATTAATTCCACTATAAAAATTACATGTATTTGGATGACAATTCAGCATCAAATTGGGGCAGTTTTTGGCTAAAAATGTTCAGTCGGGTCCATTGAACAATTTTTTTTTTAGTGCCGTGTCGCGCCACCGTCACCCGTGGCGACCGGATACCCCGGCGCGCATTCAATAAAAATATCATAATGGCAAGAACAATCGGTACTCCGGTGTTGCTCGCTCCATAGTTCTCTCGGTCTATCGAGCGTGCCCGCATTGTGCGAGAAAAACGTGACATATGGACGGCGCTCGGTATTAATCTTCGTAACAAGCCGCGCTCGAGGGCGATCGGCACGTGCTTTGAAAAGTCTTGTCCAAACGGCACTCGGTCTGCGTCCCCTTGAAAACTCGGGCAACGGCGTGTCAGTCGCCGAGGATCGAAAGACGTTGCCCAATCGTCGACGACAAACGAGTCGCCGTTTATTGGACAATATTTATACGTTACACTCGTTAAATTGTCTCAATGAACCCCGGTCCGCGCTTATCGATTGCGTCCAGTTGTGCGCTACCCCGTCTGGTCGCCTGCCGAGTCTCGACTATATAATTCATTATGCAAAAGTATCTTTATTTACGTGCAGCAAACCCGTACTTCGCGCTGCACGTTCCTTCGGTGTTTCCGCTCGTTGCACTCAGGAAAAAAATTACGTATTCAGTGACCATGGTAATTGTTCACTATAAAAAATCGTTCCCCGAGGGAATTTCTGCGTTTTATAGTTGGAATAATAATTATTTTATACTTATTATTATAATTTAATAATATTTTTTATTGGTTAAAGTATTGTTATATTTGTTGTTGTCATTTATGATTGTTGTTCCAATTATAAAATATGAACATTCCCTCAGGGAATTGTTGCGCACATTTGCCTATGTTTTATAGGTAGGACAATAGTAATTTAATCATTATTTTTATTGGTTAAGTTATAATTGTATTTGGTATTAATCGTTTGCGATTATTGTTCCAACTACAATACATTGACGTTGCCTTAGGCGATTATATTTTATAGTGGAAAATTATTATCGTCACTCAGACTATGTAATTTTTTATATCTTTCATCGGAAGCTGTACTTGGAGACGTTTCTTCACAGAATTATTGGATATATATATGTCTATGTTTTATAGATAGGATAATAATAATTTAATAATAATTTTTTGATTATTGTTTGAGCTACAAAATATAGACGTTGCCTCAGGGTATTATATTTTATAGTGACAAGTAACTGGCGCCACTATAACTATGTAATTTTTAATATCTTTCAACAGAAATATAATTTAATAATTTAATAATAATGCTCATGATTTAATAATACTTTAATAATTATTTTGTGACTATTGTTCCAACTACAAAATGTAAAAGTTGCCTCAGGGGATTATATTTTATAGTCGCAAGTGACTTTCGTCACCATAACTGTGTACTTTTTAATATCTTCCAACAGAAACTATATCTGCAGGCGTTCACTCAGGCGATTATTGCCCATATATGTCTATGTTTTATAGTTGGGACAATAATAATTTAATAATAATAATAATAATAATTTTTTAAATTTAAGAATTATTTTGTGATTATTGTTCCAACTACAGAATATGGAAGTTGCCTCAGGGGATTATATTTTACAGTGACAAGCGACTTGTCACTATAGCTATGTAATTTTTAATATCTTTCAACAGAAACTACATCTGCAGGCGTTCCCTCAGGCAATTATTCCGTACAGCAGAAACAACCATATGTTTTGTTTCTCACTGAACTCGGCTCGACAGAAAAAAAAAAAAAAACTAAAGGGCTTGTCGCGTCTCAGATTTCCTCACTTCCTCTACGGCTCGGTATCGAGGTCTGGACGAACCGGGTCTCACGTGCACAAACTACACGCACGGCTCTACTTCCCCCCACACCTTCCCATTTAAGTTTTTAATCCCAAAAAAATCCACTTCCAAGATCTTTCGACAATTTCAAAAAGTCAAAAAAAAAAGAAATGTCACCAAGAAATTTATACAATCCAAACGGCCCGAGATTGACTTTGTATCGAAAAGCGGGTGCATATCGAACGAAAAACGTTCCGCACCCCTGTCTGGCGGCGCGCGAGGGGGAAGAGACGCTCTCCATGGATTCCATGGAAACATCTTTCCACTAGTCTCTACTTACATGTCTGCCTCCCCGTCCTTATCCCGAGCGCCTCGTCCGATCGAAACCAAAAAAAAATCACCCAATGTCCCCGAAACTCAAAATCCCAACTTTACATTTTACCCAACAATAATCTCTCCCCTAATTAAACCAAATCCCACAACTTCCGGAAAGAGCGATTGTCCGAACGACTCTCAATCGTCGCACTTCCTCGACCACAAAGTTCGCAAAATACCCCACAAACTTCATCCGATCCTCGCCTGACCAACGCGTGCACTGCGAGGGCCGACAAAAAAAAAGCAAAAAAAAAATTGAAAAAAACAGCGAAACGCCACTACGCCGGTTTTACAATCATTCCATGGAAACATCTTTCCACCAGTCTCTACTTACATGTCTGCCTCCCCGTCCTTATCCCGAGCGCCTCGTCCGATCGAAACCAAAAAAAAATCACCCAAAGTCCCCGAACTCAAAAACCCAACTTTACATTTTTCCCAACAATTATCTCTCCCCTAATTGAACCAAATCCCACAACTTCCGGAAAGAGCGATCGTCGCACTTGTATCTCCGTGCACTCAACCATCAACTTCGTAAAATACCCCACAAACTTCGCCCGATCCTCGCCTCACCAACGCGTGCACTGCCCGAGAGCTGACCAAAAAAAGCAAAAAAAAAATTGAAAAAAAAAACAGCGAAACGCCACTACACCGGTTTTACAATCATTCCATGGAAACATCTTTCCACCAGTCTCTACTTACATGTCTGCCTCCCCGTCCTTATCCCAAGCGCCTCGTCCGATCTAGACTAAAGAAAAATCACCCAAAATCCCCAAACCTCATCCCAGCACCGCGGCTCTCAAAATCGCAACTTTACATTTTTCCCAACAATAATTTCTCCCCCAATTAAACGAAATCCCACTTCCGGAAATCGCGATTGTCCGAACGACTCTCGATCGTCGCACTTCCTCGACACCAACTTCGCAAAATACCTCACAAACTTCGCCCGATCCTCGCCTCCCCAACGCGTGCACTGCCCGAGGGCTACCAAAAAAAAGCAAAAAAAAAAATGAAAAAAAGAGCGAAACGCCACTACGCCGGTTTTATAATCAATATTAGTTGACGGAGCTTCCGCGTCGCGTCGCGCGGTGTCAATGAGAGGGTCACGACCCTTGTGACAGCGGCGTGCGTGGGTGCGTAACGTCGCGCGTTACTCTCCGACGAGTCGTGCGAGAGTCGTACGAGTTGCCGTCTTGCGCGACGACCCCGCGACACCGCTTTTCGAATTGGCTTAAGTTTCCCCCGGTTCGCGCTTGCCCCCCGTTTATCCCCTTTGCGTCGGCCTTCGTCAAGGCCCTCCACAGACCCGCCCGGTCTGCTCGGCGCGCCGCCCGAAGACGAGAAACCCTCGGCCGACCTACTCGTGCCTTTTCCACTGTCGGATAACCGGCGGCGTTGAGCCCACGCTCGGCCACGCTCGGCCCCCGCTGGCGGCAGGGTGTGGCGTCCCGAAGCTTTTTTAAAAGACGCGAGCGCGAGCCTCGCCCGGCGTCCGCCAGAGGCGCCGATGCGCGCGAGAGCCGCGCCATCTGGCGGAGCCCGCGCGCACTCCTCGCCTGCCCGATAGGGCCGTTGCCTTCCGTGCCGATAACCGGGCAGAGAAACGGAGTGGGTTACCATCGAATCGTGACCCTGAGGATATGTCGTGGTGGCCGCGGTCAGGGAAAACCGGGAAGTCAGGGAAACAAAAACTTGGTCAGGGAATTTCAAAATTGGTCAGGGAAAAAGTAAATTGTCGCCACCCCTTCTATAAATAAATAACGAGTGTGATTTACAAATAAATTCTATGAATTCGATTTTTTATTAAAATAATAAATTTAAAAAAAATTGTAATTTTTTTTCACGGGTGTCGATCTCCGACTGTATAAAGGAAAATGTTGTAATATCTGCTTTATGGTATAAAGTGGATATTTTGTTTCATGTAAGAATTTTTGTTTGATCGTCCAGGGTCAAAACGGAGTTTTTGGGCGAAACGGGGTTTTTGGGTGAAACGGGGTTTTTGGGCGAAACTAAATTTTCCAATAATCTTTGGATCGGACAAGGTGGCGAATTCGGGCATCCAAAAATTATTTGAAAATGACGTGTTGCCACATTCCCCGTTTTGCCCCGCTGCCCCATTTTGACGCTCTGCCCTACTTGATTTTAGGCGGTTTGAGCTATTCTATGGCTTTCTCGATGAGAAAAATCTGAAAAAAATGAAGCGTATGGAGGGTGCTGACAAGACTGATTTTGAATAACAATAATGCCAAAATGTCATTAACGAATTAATGAAAAAAATTGATCGCTAAATTACCCAGCAAGCAACATTTTTTTTTTAATGGAAACAATTTGTTAATTTTTCTGAATACCTTTGAATTTTGTCAGAATATTGCGTTTTTTTTATAGATAATGACAAAGGCAATTTTCAAAAATTACACAGAATTACGAAAAAATTCATACGTATTTAAAAAGTTGAACAAATCCTTTTTATATGAACAAAAAGTTAAAATGCATGGGGATTCGTTGAAAAATAAAAAAACAACATTTTTGAATTATTATTATGCAAAATCAATATTTTCAGCACTTTCTATATTCTTAATTTTTTTCGCATTTTTATTCCATCAGGAAGCATTCGCGATTCCTTCTCAATTCTCTCTGAATTCTCAGGTGAGGTTGGACAGTCCGTAAGTGCTACCTCAATATGCAAAACAAAATCGCCCCAACCGGCGATTAAATAAACGCGAGATTTTTTTTGTATGTTGTTCCGCGTACGATAAGTTGTAATTACTATGAATACTTTAATTACAGGTTTTGGCCGAGGCTGCAGTAAGTGTGCAGCGAAGAGGGGGATAAATCGAGCGGAGCCGAGATAGGGAGGAGTGGCTAATTTACTCGCGTCGTCGGTTGTCGTGACTCGAGAGATAGGAAGCGAGTGCAGACTGTAAAGTAGGGCGCGGGAGGAAAAACGATCGTCTCGAGTGGCCGAGATAAGGGATTACGGTGTACCACGAGGACAATTAATGTTGAAACGCCGATCCGCTGGCAGGTCGTTAAAATATTCCCTTCCTTGGAGTTGCAATTTTTATATATAATTTTTTTTCTTTTAAATTTTGACTTCCCGATGCAGAGCGCGAGGCGCAGGTGAAACTCAAATCTGCTAAAAGTCCCTTCCTTGGGGTTGCAATTTTTATATATAATTTTGTTTCTTTTAAATTTTGACTTCCGATGCACAGCGCGAGGCGCAGGGGAAACTCAAATCTGCTAAAACTCCCTTCCTTAGGATTGCAATTTTTATATATAATTTTTTTTTCTTGACAATTTTGAGTTCCCGCTAGGTGTTTGCGAGGTGGCGAGAACGATTGGTCTTGATCCAACCGCGCGGATTGGTCTAATGTGTTTATCGTCTTGGGGCATAAATTTCAGAGCGCGAGGTGCAGGTGAAACTGAAACCTGCAATGGAAGCCCATCAAAGGCCTCGCTGATTCCCAAGGGTTAAGTTAAGCTCATAATGCGTCCACTTGGAGGCGACCGGTCGAAGGCGTATCGTTTCAGATGAAAGACTAACTTGAATCTTACTTACTCGGCGACGTCAAAAAAAAAATAAAATTAAAGATTAAAATTAAGTTATTTTATCAGAGCGATTATTTCTCCCTGAAAAAACTACCCCGAAAGCGAACAGAATTAAATTTTCAGACTCGCGATTCGGAACTCCGCGCCGGGTTTGCGAATAAACCGAGGGTCGAAATTTCCCGGCGCTTGTCGTCGACGTCGTCGCCGTTTCGGTGATTAAAACTTCACGAATAATGGATTTCACTCGGGAACTCGGAGACGGTAAATGATTGAAAGCCGGCGCGCCGCCTTTGACCCTTATATATTCGTTAGCCAGTTTCTCAGTTAAGCGCTTTTGAAGTGTCACGCGAAGATCAATCTTAACCGGGCCCCGTTCGGCAGACACGGCTACGGAGAAATTTCCTTTGATCTCGAAGTGGCTGCCCAGAGTCAACTACTGTGCCGTTGATGAGAAATTGAAGAATAATCAAAGATCACGGCATAATCGATTTACGATGTTAATCGGGGTCTTGACGGAACGCAATTATTTTGTCACACAATATCGAATCCTTAAGGTGGTGCAAAACTTTAAAACGCGTTCTTGAAACTGGTCATATGCTATATTTTTGAAAAGTTGGTTTTCGGAGCATTGGGAATGGATTTTGAAATTCCGAAATTCTATTCCATATGCTATATTTTTGCAAATTTGATCTTCATAGCATATGGAATGGATTTTGAAATTCCGATATTTTATTCCATATGCTGTATTTTCGAAAATTTGATTTTCAGAGCGTATGAAATGATATTGGGAAATCCGAAATCGATCCCATACGCTGTATTTTTGAAAATTTGGTTTTCCAAAGTCAACAACTGTGCCGTTGACAAGAAATTAAAAAAAAATTATCAAAGATGAGGGTATAATCGATTTACGATGTTAATCGGGGTCTTGACGGAACACAATTATTTTGTCACACAATATCGAATCCTTAAGGTGGTGCAAAACTTTAAAACGCTTTCTCGAAACTGCCCATATGCTATATTTTTGAAAAATTTTATTTTCAGAGCATAGGGAATAGATTTTGAAATTCCGAAATTTCATTCTATATGCTACATTTTTGAAAATTTGATTTTCGGAGCATATGGAATGAATTTTGAAATTCCGTAATTTCATTTCATATGTTATATTTTTGAAAATTTGGTTTTCGGAGCATATGGAATGGATTTTGAAATTCCGAAATTTCATTCTATATGCTACATTTTTGAAAATTTGATTTTCATAGCATGTGGAATGGATTTTGCAATTCCGAAATTCTATTCCATATGCTGTATTTTCGAAAATTTGATTTTCATAGCGTATGAAATAATATTGGGAAATCCGAAATCGATCCCATACGCTATATTTTTGAAAATTTGCTTTTCCAAAGTCAACTACTGTGCCGTTGACGAGAAATTAAAAAACATAATCAAAGATGAAGGTATAATCGATTTACGATATTAATCGGGGTCTTGACGGAACGCAATTATTTTTTCACACAATATTGAATGCTTAAGGTGGTGCAAAGCTTTAAAACGCGTTCTCGAAACTGCCTTTTTGCAACTGAACGCTACGAACTTAATTGCGAAAACTACTTGGAAACAATACTTGTGATACTTAGTATTTTTTACTTGAATTATTTCTGTACATTGCCCTGCTCTGAACGATATCCGTGAAAATATTCACTCAGTTTGATTGCAATAAAAACAAAAAAAGGATTAAAAAGGGCGACGCTACTTTGACAATACCGTATAATATAATAAACAAACAACAATATAGTACAGTGGAAAATCCGAATATCCGATAAGCTGTAATTGAGTGATAACCACGTTTCGCGTTAATTAACCACGCGGTCGCGCAATAATTCTCTCATAGATATATAATTTCATATTTATCTGTTTACAATCCAATGGCTCACCCGTGTCATTGGACTGACGGCCTTTTCCACCTGGGTTCCACTCTTCCTCTGTAACACAAAACGGATATTCCCATTAAACCCATTGTTAAAACCAGTTATTGTTACACGATAAAACAACTTTTGTCGAGTGTTCTATAATCAAGTTAAGGAAGGAGTCTCGCTGCGCGCTGACTTCGCATAACTTCGACAACAATAAGAGAAAATTGCAAGTACTTATTGATGGTGTAAAAATCTGAAAAAAATCAGGTATACTAAAGGTACTGAGAAGATTAATTTTGCATAATAATATTTGCAAATTGTTATTAACAAATTCATCAAAAAATTAATTGGTTAACAAGTTACCCGGCAACAAAACTTTTTTTTTACGAAAATGATTCGTTTATTTTTCTGAATACGTATGAATTTTTTCAGATTTTTAAGTAATCGTTGATTTTTGT
>JAPYZD010004478.1:0-11828 GCA_030522725.1 Ichneumoninae sp. B BG-2022a | reverse complement strand
TTTTTTTACAACATTTTTGATAATTAATAACAATAATAAAAAACTAAAAAATCACCGCAACAAAAATCATTTTGTATTCTTCATCGCTGCTTTAATTTACAAAAAAAAACCCAGACCGATTAGGATATCCTAACCATGAAAAAAAAATCGCGCAAATCAGTGATTTTTCGGGCGGTCACACTGAGATGATCCCTCAAAACGGACCTTGAATAGGGATTGCAAGGACGTTTCTGGATCTCGTCAGGTCCTCACATAACGCTCAAAAATTCTATGAGAGTATAAGACGATTTGCCAGTCCGCATACAAAAAAATTTTGTTTATCGCAGACATTTTCATCAAAACGTCACAATCGTAACTAAACTATTTACGTTTTCCCTGAGGTCCCCGACATTAGTCCACTCATTCCTGTGTCCACGTAGCCGTGAACGCTGCTCATAAGACACAACGCTGTCCGGAACACTGCCTCGTCGTACGGGCACTCCGTTCTGGTTGCAGTTCACCGCTGGCCTTCTCTGCACCCCCTCGCCCATCTTGCCACGACTCTATTTTCCTGTATCCCAACCGGCCAACTCTTCCCTCAACCACCCGCGGGCCTCGCACAGAGTATGCTCATCCCCCCCCCCCCCCCCCAGTCGCTATCCACGGGTGTGCACAACATCCTATAACCCGCCGAGGGTTCAACAACTTCACAATAGTCGACTTCCACTGCTCCTGTCGCTGCTGGTTCGCACGACCCGGCAACCTTCTGCTTAGCTTCCCAAACCCCACCAGCGCCGGGCCGAGCCCGGGCCACGTGCGCTTCGCCGTCCTCCTCGCACCCTCCGCCGCTCCTCGAAATAAACTTTACTTGCGTAACTTTAAAATTGATGATCGCCGTACATAAGAATATATATCCTCTTGCTCCGTTAACAAAGTGAACTTGCGGCTTTATCGGACCAAGCGCTATTGCACGCGCGAAGGAAAGGATATAGAGTGAGGAAGGCGAACGCTGTGTGCTACTGTAAGCTGGTTTAGCCGGTGCTTCTGGTGAAGTCAGCGACGCCTGTGCAGCGTCGGGGGTTTGCCCTCGCACGTACACTGCCAACTGCATAAAACCCTTACCCCGTGCAGACCCGCACCGCGATACATTCTACTTTAACCTCATCCCCCTTGTACCGCGCGCTTCTTCACATAATCAAGATTACCGGCGTTACGTATTATGAAAACTAAATTTCCTTCGCCTCTCGTGGCCACCCCACGGTGGCGCCGAGCGCCGGTCTGGCTCGCTCGGCAGCTGAGCACCGGCCGCCAACCTGCAAGCCCCCGTCCCATCAGCGGCAATGAAATGTGGAGGTGAAATAAAAGAAATTGCGGGGTTCATGTTCGACCGCGGGTCGGCGCTTAGTTGAAATCAACGGAAAACCGCTGCATCGTGTAAACGCTCGCTAATGACGAGACGGATGAGTACCACATTTCATTGCATCCGGCTGCCTTTTGCTTCCGAATAATTTATTCCCTCACTTCCGTCCTATTTCCCCAGATGCCTAATGACCATTCGATGCGTCGCTCCGCCCGATCCTAGGAGGCGACGAACGGGATTTAAATTAAACGACCCCGCTGCCGTTGATGTACTGTGTCGTTCACGGTTTACATTCGCGCGACACTGAAGCGCGGGAGGGTGGAATGATTAACGAGAGCGACGTTTGTTTCAGTATTCAGAGACAGGAGCATCTGCAGCGGCTACACGGGTTTCCTGTTGAAGTTGCGCTCCAACAACGTCATCCAACAAAATGCTGACTGTTTAAACGATAGACAATGAGGGTCGAATTTTAAGACGTTAGGTTGAAGTTAAGATCTACCTTAAGTTCGAACTTCGGATCAAACGTCAGTTCAAACTTGATTTCGTGCTTAAGTTTGATCTTAAGTTCGAACTTAAGATCGAACTCGAACTACGATCGAATTTGAGTTCAGACTTACACTGTAAAAAAATTTTGTTTGAAAATTAATTAACAGTATTGGAAGCTTTTTTACATAAACTGTTTCTGAAATTTCAAACGCATGTGCGTTGCAATTTTACAGTAAAATTTGTATTTTTCATTAAAATTTTTGTAAATTTCAAGCAAAAGATTTGTAATTTTAATATTTGGTATTTTTTTTTTTACAAGCAAAGTACATTAATATTTAATTAATATGAGTAATGTTAGCAAATTTCAAGTTCCAGTACAGTAAACTTACAATTCTTTTTTACAGTGTAAGTTGAACCTTATGACAGATCTTAAGCGCGCAATGAAGTTCCCACCAAACTTCTACACCCAGAAAACAAATTTATTTGACGGCCACCATTTATTTGGTTCAAGTAAAAAATGTATTTGATTTAAGTAACTATGTACTTAATTTAAATAGATTTTTATGGAAATCAGATAAATATTTTACTTAAACCAAATAAATGGTGGCCGACAAATAAATGTTTTTTCTGGGTGTATCTTAAGTTTAAGCTAACTTAAATTTGACCCTAAGTCAGTTCGAATCAATATAAGTTTGCAGACGTCCAATGCCTGGTGCGATATTTGAGAGCATTCAATCAGCCGCCTTATCAAGCCCGAACAACTCTCGACGAGTTTCGAAAAAGGCCTAATAAGGCAACCGATCTAACGCAATACACTTGTGATACTTTCATTCCCAACACCACTTTCATACTTTCTTTTGACCGACTTCGTTCGGTCCGTTACATCGGACAGTCTACACAACACGTCAAACTGAAGATGTATTGACACAAACTCTCCGTTCGAGTGGTTCGTCCGAGGCCGGGATTCGAGGCTCACGCAATTTCGCCTAATTCGATTATAACGGGATATTAAGGGTAACGAAGGACGTCTTGCCTACTCCAGGGTGGCAAGCACCATTGGATAACCAAGGACCTTCACCGTACGGGCCGCTGCTCCCGACATTGCGCGTGGTTTGGCATGGTACCCGACTTCGAGGCGTATACATGTATCGGGCACCCGTTGGATGCACTCCTCGCCCCCCCCCCCCCCCCCACCCCCGCGAGCGCGGACGCGAGGGGAAACGTACGAGCCGGCAGGACGAAGGCGGTCCGGTGCACCATCCAGCAGGGTAACATGGCAGTATTGACAAACATCTTCATTAGCCGCTACTCCCCTGTGTGCTGACTGCCTACAAACGTTCTCCACCACCACCCTGACAGCAGTCGCCCTACCTACCACCTCTCCACTTGTCTCCGCAACTGCGACTGAACGCCGCTTTGAGTATATCGTCCTCACTCTGCATGGTTACCCCATTTCCTTCCGAGCGCTATTATATACAGCTTAGCCGAACCACCGCCGTCGTCTACCTGTGAAATTTCTCCTGTGCATTGTGGACACAGTCAGTGATTTGGCTCGGGGTATCGCTACTCTGCGCGAGTTAAGCTGACACGTTTGCCCATTGACGAGAACTGCAAATGCGATGGAATTCGGATTACCTTCGCGTTGTACCGTCGTCCGTGTTCCCGGTAGGACATTTAGCGGCTCTACGCAGGTGGAATGCAGAGCGACTATTTCGATGCATCGCCTCGTGTGGGCAGACTGATCGGAAAATCCGATAGGGTTGACGATGAGACGATACAGGATTCTCCGCTGACCCGCACAAGCGGGCGGTGGATCGTCGTTACAGCACGATCAGCGGAACCTGCGAAATCATATGGCCCTGTGAGCGGAGGAAATTTTCTTCGCCCTACTGCCGTGCTTGTCCTCGATGACAAACACTTATGAAACCCAGATGTAGCGTATGTGCAGCTTATATCAATTTTTCTTGAAATCCTGAAGAATCGAACGGTACCTTGTGGCATTGTGGACACAGTTAATGATTTGGGTCGCGATGTCGTCACTCTATGCGAGTCAAGATGACACGTTTGTCCATTGACGATAACTACACTGAGAAAAAAAGACGTCTTTAGTTGGTACAACTTAAGCCTTCTTTTGCTGAACTATTATTCGCTTCCGTCGATTCAAAACATGTCAAAGCAAAGAAACATTTTTGTTGTACCAACCAAATAACGCCTTCGAACGCATGTCAACACGCCTTGGTTGAACCTGCCATTTATTTCCCACAGCGTGCAGATGCGATGGAATTTGAATTACCTTCACGTTATACGAAATCCTGAAGAATCGACCGCTATCTTGTGGCATTGTGAAAACAGTTAATGATTTAGGTCGCGATACCGTCACTCTATGCAAGTCAAGCTGACACGTTTCTTGTATACTGACGATAACTACACTACGGAAAAAAGACGTCATACTTTCAAAGATTTTATTTAGTTGGTACAACTAAAGCCTTCTTTTGCTGAACTATTATTCGCTTCCGTCGATTCAAAACATGTCAAAGCAAAAAAACATTTTTGTTGTACCAACCAAATAACGCCTTCGAACGAATGTCAACGCGTCTTGGTTGATCTAGCCATTTGTTTTCCACGGCGTGCAGATGCGATGGAATTTGAATTACCTTCACGTTATATGAAATCCTGAAGAATCGACCGCTATCTTGTGGCACTGTGAAAACAGTTAATGATTTAGGTCGCGATATCGTCACTCTATGCAAGTCAAGCTGACACGTTTCTTGTATATTGACGATAACTACGCTGAGAAAAAAAAGACGTCATATGTTCAAAGCTTTTAGTTAGTTGGTACAACTAAAGCCTTCTTTTGCTGAACTATTATTTGCTTCTGTCGATTCAAAACATGTTAAAGCGAAGAAAAATTTTTGTTGTATCAACCAACAATGTCGTACGTTCAAAGATTTTATTTAGTTGGTACAACTAAAGGCTTCTTTTGTTCAACTATTATTTGCTTCCGTCGATTCAAAACATATCAAAGCAAAGAAACATTTTTGTTGTATCAACCAAATACCGCCTTCGAACGAATGTCAACGCGTCTTGGTTGAACCTGCCATTTATTTCCCACAGCGTGCGGATGCGATGGAATTTGGATTACCTTACGTTATACCAACGTCGGTATAGTTCCTGGTAGGACATTTCGCGTGGGTCTACGTGCGTAAGATGTAGAGCGACTATTTCGATGCATCGCCACGTGTACGCAGGCCGATCGGAAAATCCGATAGGGGTGACGATGGGACGATAGAGGATGCTCCGCTACCCCGCACACGTGGATGGTTGCTCGCCATTATAATGCGATCAGCAGCCCCTGCGAAATCATATGGCCCTATAACCAGAGGAAAATTTCTTCACCCAGCAGCCGTGTCTGTCCTCGATGACTCGCCCTCTTTCGGTTGCTCGTATGAAACGCCGATGTAGCGTAGGTGTAGCTTAGCCCAGTTTATCCCGAAATCTTGAAGAATGGGGAGGTATCTATTGTTCCCATTCCAAATCGCCGTTCTCGCGCGAATGATTGCCTCTCAACCCTGGAAGCGTTATTTTTCTTCCCCTCGTCGATTGTATCCTTTCTCCCTCTTTCGAACGAAACCCGAGAAATTCCCATTCTCCATCATTCCGCCATCCGCTGGAAGAACGAGGGTGAATCGTCGACTGACAAATTCTTTTTATTTGCATCCGCCGGCCGCGCAAGTATCCGAGCGAGAACGGTATTTTATTATCGAAATTGTCAATGAAAGCATTGACAATTATCTGGCTTATATATATATATATATATATATTTCTTTGTACACGGGCATGCACATTCACATGAGACGTAGCAGAAGATGAGAAACTAATAATAGAACTGAAATACACCAAATTATATAGTGTATAAAAAACCAAGCAGAAGAGAAAATAATAACAAGACTAAAGTCAACAAAAGAACACAGTGTATAAAGTATATAAATATGTATGCAGTTGTATGGTACATGAATATAAAAATATTGTCAAACATTGGCGGATCGCATTTCGAACGTCGAAAGAAATTCGTTTAGACTTTGATATTTTTTTGATAACGGTGATAAAAGGCATGTTAACGCAGGGAGAATGATAATTCATGTTGCTTAATTGACCGAATCGGCGAACGAGAAACATCCATATAAGACGAATAATATTGTAGTACGCGCGATGGAAAGGATTTTTCGAGACTGGAAGGCCACTGATTAACAATACTGTGCGCATTGCTAGGAACTTCTGTGTTCGGATTTTCTGCATGTCACACTGGTAGGTCCGGTCCCTTGTTACAACGACAATCCGGTTAGAATCCTATTAACAGTGCCATTTGTCGAAACAAACAAACACGGCCAGTCATACGTGCAGCGTACGTATGCATATCACGGACGCACGTAGGTGCTCCGTGGCTACACATCCGACGCCATTGTCACCAACATGGTTCGCATCCCTGAAATTGGGTTTCCTGTATCGTGAGGTTTCTCCGTTAGGTCACTTTGCCAGTTAGAGTGCCCGCTGCGCCTTTATCCCAGCGGTATTTGATTGCTTTAGGATTGTGGTACGTGGATTTGCAGACTACGAATAGAGCGACATTACTTTGCCGAAACTTCAATCGGCCCGATCGACCTATGGCCGAAGAATCGTCGAAATCATAAGAGATGAAAATCCGCTCTCGCCCATGCAGCGTGCAATAATTATTTTCCAACTTCGTTCAAATTACCACATTTCTGGCGTCGCACAATAGTCATATTCACCAATGACCATTCCTCCCTATGCAGTAATATTACGGTACTGCGCATGCGCCCAGATTAATAATGGTAATTTGACAATTACTAATAATAATGGTAATTGGTCAAATACCAATGATAATGGTAATTGGTCAAATACCAATAATAATGGTAATTGGTCAAATACCACGAATAATGGTAATTGGTCAAATACCAATAATAATGGCAATTGGTCAAGGAATGCAGTTATTTTATCTAAGTCAGAAAAACAGGCATTTTTCAACATTCTCAAAAGTCAAAGAGACCTCGTGAGTATAGTTATCGTGATTAATGACATTTCACAAATTTCAATGACGCTTGAATAATTGATAACCGTTTTAACGGTACCAAACAACTGTATAACCCACCCCGACTCAATAAAACTGAATGAGGGTTTGTGGGTGCTTAACCCCAATCAACTTTGCCACCACTTTGCACCCTTTACGATCCACCTTGGTCGGTATCGCCCGTGCTAGTCGTTCATACCCTTACTTTGCCCGGCTATCTTCCCGCTCGCGGACAGCGTGCATCGCCTCGAACACTTAAACTGTGGACGAAGGAAGACAATGCACCGAGGGAAGCACTCGAGATAGCGACGGAGAGGAGACAAGTCGGGACGACGGTGGGGAACGGGGAAAGCCGGCCCGGAGTGTAGGAAGAATTACAGAGAAGCGAGGGGGTGGATGGGGAGGCACGTCAAGATGGGCATTGAAAACAATGGAAACTTGCATTTATCACGCATCGTCGAACCAACTTGGGAGGAACATGACGTCGTCGCCGTAGTTTTAGTCCTCGGTACGACATCCCGGGTACGGTAAGCCCCACGCGGTTGCACCACTTCCGGGTCTTTCGTCGTCGGTCGCTGCTCAACTTTGTTCGCTCTCTCCCCGCCCGTCCTCCGACCATTGGACGAAAAGTTGGGAATTCTTCTAGCGTGAAGCGCAAGTGACGGTTCGAATCAGTCATCAGGTTTGCGAAAAAGTATTATGTTGGGTAAGTTTCGAGATAACAATTTATATTTGATAGCAGCGTATTATATTGGCTTGCGCCTTCCGTAGGTTCGCGTTGATCTTCTTCGAATCTTTGGACGAGTCTCCACACTGAGTAACACTTACATAGTAAATGGTTCCCAGGGGGACGTCTACATTTTATAGTTGTAACTATAATTATAGTTTAATTAATTGAATATAGGGTAAAAGTTGGAAATATGGACCGGTTCATATATCATTGATTTACGTGTTAATCGAGGTGGGCCATATTCACCACTTTTACCCTATACTATCACAAACTATTTATATAGACGTCCCCCCTGAGAACTTTTCGTTATAGTAGGAAATACCATCCTTTTTCTCAGTATACGTGACTAGGGTAAAAGTGGTGAATATGGCCCACCTCGATTAACACGTAAATCAATGATATATGGACCGGTCCATATTCCCCACTTTTACCCTATATATACGATTGGGTCTGGCTCTGGAATCCGATTAAACGACTATATCGTACTGTCACGTGGCGATAGTTGACTCCACATGAGTCACCAAGGATCCACACCCAGCTGTATTATATCGTAGGTGCAGATAATTCTCCATCCCACGACCTTCTGGATGCAATCAAAGAATGATGACCCCGAAGATATCTGCACGAAAGACCCGGGTCTTTCGTCGTCGGTCGCTGCTCAACTTTGTTCGCTCTCTCCCCGCCCGTCCTCCGACCATTGGACGAAACGTTGTGAATTCTTCTAGCGTGAAGCGCAAGTGTCGGATCGAATCAGTCATCAGGTTTGCGAAAAAGTATTATGTTGGGTAAGTGGTGGGTAAAGTGGTGAATACGGCCCACCTCGATTAACACGTAAATATATATGAACCGATATATGATATATGAACCGGTCCATATTCCCCACTTTTACCCTATATATAAGATTGGGTCTGGTTCTGGGATTCGATTAAACGACTATATCGTACTGTCACGTGTCAATAGGAGTATCCACGTGAGTCACCAAGGATTGACACCCAGCTGTATTATATTGTAGATGAAGATAATTCTCCATTCCACGACCTTCTGGATGCAATCAAAGAATGATGACCCTGAAGATATCTGCACGCCATCAAATTTCATCTTTGGCAAATGCACAGTCAATGCACTGGCTTTGTGAATAATAAAAAATTACTCACTCGTCAAATTTAATTCTGCAAGTGAACTTCCCCGAGCGAAGTTTGCACGATGTAAAATCACAGCTGTTCCAACTCGAGTAAATTTACTCTCGTGCTTCTTCAGGGCGCCATAGAATTGAAATTCGCATCCCCGATGAGCCCTTAAAGTGGCGCTTCGACATTAGGCTTCGCAAACGTGGTGTAGGTGGTGGATATGAGCCGTGCACGAAGCGGCCGCGTTTACGACGTTCCCATGTGTCGGGCTTTGTTTCCGAGAGTCCAAAGCGATGGGTTTGCACTTATATGGATCTACCCGATTGGGAATCAGCATAACGTGCTACACGATACATTGTATACACACGTGTTCTCTATGCATGCTGCAACACCATTATTTCCAGGAATAGAATCATTTTCAAAGCCATTACCCTGAGTGTGCCGCAGTGCAGACCAACAGATAGGCACAATGGTCGGGATGTTTGACCGGGTGCGAGGATCCCGTCGCTCCGCCAATGCGGATATGCATAGGTACGTGAGTAGATTAAGTTGATGGGTGGTAGTGGTATGCTCGAAGGTAGGGCAGCTGCCGAGCCACGATATGCCTATGGGATTGATAATGCCGCGAGGAGCCCTAGACGTATGCAGCGTTCTCCGTAGCGAACGTTGGATCGAATAGCCCTCCGCACGGATAAGTACGGCTTAGCACATATGACGTCGGGACAGTGGCCTTCTCCATTCCCTCTGTTCTCACTCATCCCCCGTCTCGGCCCCTTCCCCCGTGGCGTGCGCTATGCCGGCTTAATTACTTGTAAACGAGCTATCCATGGGATCAACCTCGATAGGTTGCGGAGGACCGAACCTCCACAGCAAACTGCTCGCAAAGGCGTATGAGGTATTGACCGACATTAGGTGCCATCCCGGATCGTAAACCGTAGACCACGCTCGCCACATTGATCCAACTTATTCGTTAATTAAAATATCGAACCCGGGACCGTGTTCCAGTGGCGATAAATCTAGTAATTGCTACTTTGTATGAGGTAGTTTGCTCGCCGTAAAGCTAGCAACCATCGGCGGTTCGCTCGAAGGCCCGGAGACTCTGGGACAATCGGGTTCATATATAGTTACAGAGATGGTAACTATGTATAGTTGCGGACATGGAACCATGTATAGTTGCCGAGATGGTATCATTTATAGTTGCGGACATGGTATCATGTATAGTTGCGGAGATGGAACCATATATAGTTGCCGAGATGGTACCATGTGTAGTTGCGGAGATGGTACACTGCTGTTCATGAATGCCGGGATTTCCTTGCGTCTTGCTGGATGTCTTACTTAATGTCTTCCTTGGTACCTTCGACCCCGTGAAGACATACAGCAAGATATCCAGGAGGATAAAAAATTTTAAAAACCAGATGGTACATTGCATCGTTGCAGAGATGGTATCGTGTATTGTTCGGGAGATGGTACCTGGTATAGTTGCGGAAATGGTACCGTACATAGTTGCGGAGATGGCACCATGTATACAGTAGTAGGCAATTGAAGTGGAACAAGGTGATTTTGGCGAAAGTATACGTGAAAGGGTCCAACTTTTACCAAAACTGGAGAAAAATATCGCGTTCCACTTCAATTGCCTACTACTGTAGTTACCGCGGCCCATGTAACAGCAAAGTTGCGGTGATGGTACGAATTACTGTTGAGTGGTTATATAATGGGATTTCTTTTCGGAATGTATCCGATATCAATGCACGCATCAGTGTACAAAAGGCTGCATACGGATAGGGAGTTCGGCGGCGAACTTCGATAGATATCGATGGAGTTGATTGATGTGGCCGAATAAGATTATGTAGGTTTCGTTTACCCCCCTGTCAAGTGTACGGAGGATAGAAGGGCGAGTGGGGATGCGGATGTTAGACGGAAGTGCTCGAACGAGAGAAGTGAGGGAGGAGTCTTCGAGCCACGACGTACTTCGGCCCGAGTATCGGGATTTCAAGATCCACGAAGAGGCATCCCTTTAACGTGTATTGAATCCATCTATCAAGCTCTCCCCCTCCTATCGTCCCAATGGACTCAACATGATTGGCGCTTAGGAGTTGGTTCGCAGCGGCGGGGCTTAGAACAAGATACCTTGATTGAATAGCGGTTGATATACGAGTTGCGGCGGTGTAATTGCCGAGTGAAAAAGATCGAACGAGGACCCGGGCACTAGAGAGCGGATAGGTTTCGCGATGAAAAAAAAAAAATCACACATGAGTCCACAGGACTCGCGTAGAATGAAAAAGAGAGGAGCTGGGCGATAGCTTAAAAATTGGGAAATAAATAAGTCTTAACGAACGTTGCGTGGCGGACCGACCAGCTCCGCCGCCGGGGGTGAGTGCAGCCTCGGTCGCGAGGCGAGACGGACATGTAGCTGGAACGGTGTACTGTAGCATTGACGGAAAATTACAATCGATCGGGAGAGGGGGGCTCTGCATCTTCCCCAAGAGCGTGAAATATCGGAGCCCTCCCCGCTCGATTGCCCTCCTCCCGTTTTCCTTTTTAATTGGGTGACCATCCTCCCATCGCAATCAACGCTTCGTTCCGCACGAAACGACGTACCGAAGAATACACCGTATTTCGGGACCTACGTATCGATGAACCCCGATATCGAGCCGCGTCGTTTCTCCTATAGAGCCATGATCTTCACTGCCCATTTTTTGTTGTCAATTGATCTTTTCTCGAGTCTTTACACTTTCGATCTTTATTTGTTTTTTTATATCAACGACGACGACCGGTGGCTAATGGATTAGCCTCGGAGATTCATGATTATTTTTCACGCAGCAGGTAGTTACGTTTGTACACTGCTGTTCATAAATGCCTGGTTTCTCTTATTCTTTTGTCCTGCATATCATGGTCTATGTTTTAAGAGGTTCGAAAATATCCTGCAAGACATCTAACAAGACTGGATGGCTTGCCTGGCATCTTTGATATTGATTCCTTTGATATTGATTCCTTTGATATTGATTCCTTTGATATTGATTCCTTTGATATTGATTCCTTTGATATTGATTCCTTTGATAT
>JAPYZD010004477.1:0-11213 GCA_030522725.1 Ichneumoninae sp. B BG-2022a | reverse complement strand
TTTTATGAAATGTAGACATTTTCTATGTTACGAAAAAGGTGAAAAGTACTTTGCACATGATTTTTCTATACTTTTTGTTGTGAAAATGGTATTTTAATTATAGCTTCCTCTATGAGGAAGCCAAAATGGGACAAAGGAATTTATCATAGAGGAAGTTATATGCAAAAAGGTAAAATATGAGGAAGTAATTGTGCAAATCACGTTGCACGCTTTTATTCTTTATATTTACACTGAAAAAAATATCATTGTTTCAAGTAAAATTTGCTTGCGGGCTGCCAAAGAAATAAAAAAGTTGTATCAATTCTACTCTGAATTTGTACAATTTCATACCGAATTGAAACGATAACATGTAACCTTGACAGTATTGCTGTCGTTGTTTCAATATCATACGGAATTGTAAGAATTGAGAGTAAAATTGAAACAAACATTTTTTTCTTTGGCAGCCCGCAAGAATTTTTTTTTTTCAGTGTATATATTTATAATTTGCTGAAAAATTATAAATTTATTACATTTATAATTTTTTTGTCAAATTATCACGCGACCTGCCGCGGCACTGAAACGAGTCTCGCGTGTAAGTCTCCTGGGATTGCCCGACTTATATATATATATAAAATATATATAATTTGAAACTCCTCCGCAAACATGAGAATTCGATACATGCGTGCCGATATATAAAAATTCGAGAGCCAGATTCGCCACAAGGTGAAGGTGGAAAGTAAGGTAAAAAAAAGACTGGCATCTAGATCGATTCCGGTCTCGTGGGAGCACAACAAACATAATAAGCTGGAGAGAGAACTCGGTGAGAAAGTTGCTTCTTCTTTTTTTTTTCTTTTTTTTCTGAAGCTCTCCGCTTATCTTCCTTACTCTCTTGTATCCTCGAGTTACCGGACTTTGTCTTTCCATCGACCAGTCTGGCTCGAGGAAAGGCAACCCCTGCGTGAAGCAAAGGAATCAACGAGGGGAGCCAGCGAATCTAAATTCAGGGGTCACTCGTGTTGACACTGAACAATCCTAATAGATCCGATCGTAAATCTTCGAAACGATATTAACGTGTCCACCGGCATCCTCGGTCAGAGAAGACAAATCTTCCGATCTTTAGGATCCTTCAGAATTACCGCGATTGGAATAGTTTCACTTTATATTTGTTATTTATCGACCACTAGCGGCATTCGGCACTTCGAAACGTTTTGTTAAATGGTAAAAAGATTGTTTTTTTCTTTTTTCAAACTAACTATTTTTACTGTATTTTCGACGGTATCCCTGCAGTCGGAATTCAGTTACAGCAGCACTGGGTGCTTCCGATACAATTTCCGTGACGCATGTTCCAGCACCTGAATCAACATACAGTACGGTCCAATTAACGCGCTCATTGTTTTGATTTGGCGAAGCAAACGTTCCACCCTCCGCTCCGAAATTATAACTTTTGCCTCGAAATTATATACCTTGCTCTCTACTGCACACTTCACGGAGCTCGTTTCCTTTTTCCTTGCGTAACGTATACATCGGTTAAATCATTACGCGACTTTCGTTTTTTCCCGAATGGATGCACTTCGATATTCTTAAGGGGGATTCGAGTGTTCCTTCTCATATATCATGAGATATTTTGAAATCACTTCAGAAATATTGTCGATCTTTTAAATCTTGCGAGATATTTCTGAAATATATGGAAATAATATTTTGAAATACTCTATCAAAATGTTCCAACAAAACATTTTTTAAATATTTCAAATATACTTCATCTTTTATGTGAAATGTTTCTGAAAGGTCGTGAACAAATATTTGGAAATATTTTTTATTTCATGTTTCATTGAAATATCTTTAAGAATGTTTTTATAAATTAGACTGGTGACGCATCTTTCGCTTACTACGAAGAATTTTTTTGTTAATTTATCCATGCTGTGATAATGCGACGAGAAACGATTTCATCAGCAGATCGTTCGGGTGATATTGTAGTTTTCGAGTAGATTCATTAATTTTTATATTCAATTATGATACATATAAATATTATAAAAATTTTTATTCGCTTCTTTTCAATACATTCTGAAAACGAATTTAGCAGACGCACCCAGATAGAAAAACGTGCCGTGGACCGGCACCGTTCCGTCGCAGAGCCGCCCCTTGTCTCTCTGGGCAAATATTAATACGTTTGCACTGAAAATTGTTTAAAAGGAATGAAAAATAACAAATGCCATGTTTGTACGTATTGACAAAAATGCACGCACAGGTACTCAGACACACTTGCCACAAGATTGACGGAAACTCGTGGACAATCACAGAACGGCACATGCTCTCAATGGGGCATTAGCCAAAAAGGAGAAGAAGAAGAAGACACTCACAGACACCCTTGCAGGGGCTCACAGGAACGAGCAATATCTACAGCGCTGAAAGATTTACAATGACTTGAATATTTCAGAAAGATATTTAATAAATATTCGACAAACATTTTAAAATATTTGCGAAACGTTTTAAAATCATTTCAATGTAAGATTTATGAACGGACAAAAAAATATTTTCAAAATTCTTTTAAAAACATTTCAGAATAATTAATTCGTTTCCGTCGCTGGCTACATGCGAAATGAATTCAAATACACTTTACACGTATCACATCCCTTTTCAACTACTTTTCTGTCACTGGTTGCATTCGAGATACATTCCGGAGAAAATTTTGAACAATGTCTGTAACGTCACCTCTGGTTTGTAAATCTCACTTTTCAACCGGAAGTGACGTTTTCCCGTATAATCACTTCCGGGTGAGACTAATAAATAAAGAAAAATGTATAGAACTCGATCGATCGAGGGAGAGAGACAGAGGGATCCGGTATGTGTTGTGCCAACACCGCAATACGGTGTATAAATTGATCGTCCGAGAGGAAACGACACACGTCACTCGAGAGTCGGTGGCATAGTTTGTTTGTATATGCTAACGTTTATCCTCGAGCGTGCACATCCCGAAGCTTTCCAGCTCACCGGCGAGCTTTCAGCAATGAGATACGTGACGTTTATCTGCAACTACGTGAATCGACGCAAAAACACCAGTGTCCGCGAAGTGATCTTCGTCTGCCGGCATTCCGTGGATGCTCATAAAATCAAATTTTATTTTTTTCCCAATAAAAAAAGTTGAAAATTGAAATTTTCATATCGCTTTCTCATAAAAGTTTGTAATTGAAATTTTCATATCGCTTTCTCATAAAAGTTGGCAATTGAAATTGTCATATCGTTTTGTCATGATGTTCCTTTATTTGGAAAGCTTCTTCTATGAGAAAGCATTTTCTGTATTTTTGGCTTCCTCATAGAGGAAACTTCGCGAATAAAGAAACATCATGAGAAAACGATATAACAATATCAATAACCAACTTTTATGAGGAAGCGATATGAAAATTTCAATTTTCAAATTTTTTTAACGTCAACGTCTTGTTAGACTTTTGTGTAAAACGGCTAACGGCCTCGCATAAATCCGACACGCTTAACTTTGTTGGATCTGCACTTGGCGCGAAAAAATACATGGAAATATGTGCTCCTGAATTTTTTTTTGCACTTTCGATTTTTAGTTAAAAACAAAGCGATACCTCTTTATCTTTTTTCAACCCCGTAATATCCACCGTTTTGTGTATGTCTTGCTATAGATCACGATAGGCACCTGGAGATTCCCGCGATGCCATCGGAGAGCAAAGAAATCGCTGTTTAAAAATCCCCAAAATCACTAATTTTTGCCATTTTGGCTATAAAAATGCCCGATGAACTTTTTGGTTAGTCGTCGCTCCGGGACTGTAAGTCCATGTATTTTTTCACGCTGATCACGAATCTGACACTTTTTTATTCTTAGATAACTATTTAATACAGAAAAAAGCGTCTTGAAAAAAAAAAAACTGCATGATATTCAAAAAATGGATTTTCGTGAAATTTTAATGGAATCATCGGGTAATTGTATTCCATCTGCGTACTCGTTTTTAGCCCGATAGCTAAACAATTGTGAGCGCTAGAGAGCGTACAAACATTTACGAAGAAATAAAAAATGGCGTACAAAAAAAACAAGTGAACATTTTTGGATGACATTTTTCAGAAACATTGACTACTAACCACACATACTGCGTGCAAAATTTCAGCTCGATCGCTTGAGGCGTTCTCGAGTTATAGCGGTTTCAATTTTTCGCGTCTGATTCACGCACACACAAGTACATACATACATACATGCATACATGCATACATGCATACATGCATACATACATACATACATACATACATACATACATACATACATACATACATACATACATACATACATACATATAGACATACTTACATACACAGAGAAAAAAAAATTGTTGGGACAACAAAAATTTTGTTACTATAACTGATTTAGCTGGTTAACATAGGGACAACAAAACATTTTGTTGTGGCAACAAATATTTTGCTGTAGCAGCCAGATATTTTTGCTGCCACAACAATAAATTATTAACGATTTACATTTTTTTAGAGAAACAGAACTGTTTTTCTCCGTGTACATACATACATACATACATACATACATACATCCGAACATTCGAACATCCGAACATTTTTCCTAAATGTGATTCTTCGATGTTTTGGAACATTCTGAACACGTTTTCATTAAGAACTCGATTTTTTTTACCATAACAAAGCTTCCTCCACGAGGAAGCAAAATGTCCGATTGATCAATTTATCGTGAGACGTCAACGACAAGAGCCAACGCGTATAACGATGATTTAATTTTGGCAGCTATCCATCGTGCAGCGGAGCTCGGGCACCTGGCTTGGCAGCGGACATGCACTTTCGTGATGACGTTATAGCCTTCATAGGGCCGGCTTGTGCGTTTGCCCTGGAACCTGTTGCGCGACTCGCCGCTTACTGGAATAGTCCCATTATAACGGGAATGGGGGATCAGGTGTTTATTCTCATCATCGATTGCTCGTCGACCCGTTGGAATTGTTCTTGTTTTTTTATAATTAATAATGTTCTCTTTAGCCTCCGTCGGAAGGTGAATTGTCCGTGACATCCGGAATTTTGGGAAGGTTGCACAAATGGAGAAACGAGAGCTCGGTGAGTCTAACTAATTATATAGCGAGGTAAAAAGATTCCTCGAAAAAAAGGTGAAAATTGTTCGTCTTACCCCACCCTCTCCTAAATATTAACTGCACGAAGCTTCTCGAGTCAAGACGGAAGGTGCGTCTAATTGAGTTTACGGAGCACAAAAAAATCTCGCGTTTCGTTGCTCTTAATTCTCAGCAACCCCGTCGTTGTCACCGTCATCGTGTTACAAAATGCATTCCCGCGTTTCGCTACAAACAATTACAAAAAGACAATTACGATGTTATCGTTCCCAGGGTATCTTCAAGGATAAAAGCAAGTATCCGACGCTAACGAGAATGTCGTACTGTCAGTGTCGACTTCGGCTGGTCTTTTCAAGCATCTTTAAACAATTTGGCTGGTCCCACGTAGCTTTGATACTAGACAGATCCGATCTTTTCTCACTGACTGTCGGCAAAAATTTGGAATACGGACTGCGCAAACAAGGCCTGTTGAAGTTTGTACGAGAGATTGATGGGAATTCGGAAGACGATAGCTACCATTTGTATTTGCGCGACGCTAGTATGTACGCACGAGGTAAAAACCATCCATACCTTTTTAATAATATAATGTAGATAAACTGTGAGAAAAAAAGAAACGACATTTTTTTTATAGTTGTTATCCTGAGCGTTCGTGGAACGCTGGTCAGAAAATTTATGCTCGCGGCTCACGGCCTCGGTATGACCAGAGGCGACTGGGCTTTCTTCGACGTTGAAATATTTCAGGTAAAAAATAATACGTTATATACAATTTAGAAAACTGTGAGTTTGTTTTGGTTGTTTGTATGTATGTAGGTTTGTCCGCCTCACCCCTGGCGGTAAAGTTGACCTCCGATAATACACACGCTCCGATAGTGCACTGTAAAAAAAAATTGTAAATTTAATGTACTGGCATTTGAAATTTGCTAACATTACTCATATGAATTAAAAATTAGTGTACTTTGCTTGCAAAATAAAAATACCAGATATTAAAATTACAAATCTTTTGTTTGAAATTTATAAAAATGTTCATGAAAAATACAAATTTTATTGTAAATTTTATTGCACATGTGTTTCAAATTTCAGAAACGGTTTATGTAAAAAAGCTTCCAATACTGTTCATTAATTTTCAAATAATTTTTTTTACAGTGTGCACACGACTCGATAGTGCACACGTCTAAATTGTGCACACGGCCTGTTAGTGCAAAGGGCCCGATAATACACACAGCCTGATAGTGTAGACTTTCCGACAGTGGACACGGTCCGGAGGTGGTAACGAACCGCAAATACGTTACTTCCGCTCAAAAAATTTGATTTTCCAAAGTGACGTATTTCCGGTAAACCCCCGAAAATTTGAATTACCGGATTCAGTATATGACATGGAAGTTAGCAACGTTGATCTAATGATATCATTGACAGATGTCACTTTTCTCAAATAGTTTATTTTCCGTCAAAACAATAAAAATAAATTATTCTATTATTTTATATTATTATTATTATTATATATATAATATATAGTTATAATTGTCCTAAATATATTTTTATTATTAGATTACTATATAACATTACATTATATTATCGGCTCGCAAGGAAAGCAACTTTCTACAAAACACCAGAGCTGTCAATAACTTCGTTGGAACAACGTTGCGAACTTCTGTGCCTTATTCAATATTCCGTAGTCTATTCTGGGGTGCGAAACGTCCGTGCCACAATAACCTGCTAATTATCATTGCCGTTGTTCAGGCAATAATTGACTTGGTATAATAATGAAAAATGATGATAGCATCGATTAGCTCGAATTCCGTGTCGCTAGGGTTCTTACTGGGGGGAGCACGATTGGGAGATCGGTGATGCCGAGGACTCCGTGGCGAGAAAAGCCTACGAAGCTCTGCTCCGAGTATCGTTGCTCCAACCCACGAGTCCTCGATTCCAGGACTTCGCCGAAGACGTGAGAATGCGAGCTCAAACGGATTACAACTATACATTCTCCGACGGGGAAGAAGTAAGTTATTATCGTATTATACCACGACGACTAATACTAGCTCTAAGCCATATTACCATCCGTCGAGGTCATTTGCAGGTCAATTTTTTTATTGGGGCCTTTTACGACGGTGTTTATCTTCTGGGGATTGCTCTGAATGAGACTCTGTCGGAAGGCGGCGACATAAGGGACGGGCTAGCGATAACACGAAGGATGTGGGACAGAGATTTCATTGGCATAACGGGACACGTTAGGATCGACGACAATGGCGATCGAGATGCCGATTACAGTATCCTGGATCTCGATCCGATTACAGGAAAGTAGGCACTCGATCTCTTGCTATGTATACGCACCTACACCGACCAAAAAAATATTTGTATGTTTAACAAACATTTCTTTTCCACAAATATCCACAATCTTTTTTCTCGTCAATTTTGGTACCTCATAGAGAAAGCCGAGTTAAAAAAAGAGATTTGAGTATCACTGTGCTGGAAATTATCCAAAATGTTGGGAATGCGATTTTTATTTGGCGTGTGCGTGTGTGTGATTTTTTGGAAAAATGTCTGTGGTATCTCTAACTTGCATACATTTTTTAAAACTATTTTCCTAAACTGCACGTAAATATAATATTTTCATCAATGACCTTTGTTATTGAATTTAGTCAAAATCTATCCAAGCGGTCAGATATTATGGAATTTGTATTTTACGAAAAATTAGTAAAAACGGTCTAATTCTAATAAACATGGAGTTGTTGAGTGAGTTCAAATTTGGAAAACGAATGGATTATCACTGCAAAATGTGTGATATGAAATTTGGAAAAAGCTGATTAATAATTTTCTAAAATAATACATTATATTAAGATTTTGTTTTTTACGTCTAACACGAGTAAAATGAGTTGCAGTTTTGTAATCACCATTGAAGAATACAAAATTAAAAATTGCCTCAAAACAACGAAATACACAAATTTCAGACAGCGATTTCATTTTCTGGTAGAGTGTTATCTGGTAAAGTTGTGAATGGTAAAGATGTAAATGTGCCCACTCATCAACGGGCGGAACAAGAAAATCACGGACCAACTTAAACGGATGAGCAGGAAGGACATAACACCGGAGGAGGGCATGTTGTCGGGGCATATAAGGGTAGTCTTAGGAAACATATGCACACACTGGGAAATGAAGGGACCAGCAGGTGCAGGAAGTACGACGGGGATAGGAAACACCCGTTCACGTAATATGTTACTACACGGCCCTGGCCGGGGGAGACTGAAACACCTCGGAGTACCTCATCTGGAGTCTAGAGGTGTTATTACCCTTCCCCGGTCTGGACTGCTGGCCTTCGTGAGGAACAGCGGGTGGGCTTAACGGGATGATAGAGAAATGTAATGGATGCACAATGGACCTATGGCCTAAGTGGGTATTGCAGTAATGCCCCCTATATTTGTTTTTATTATTAACTGGTGGTTATGCTGGTATCTGTGAGTGTCTGTGAATGCTTGTCAATTTTTGTGCGAGTATCTGAGTATCGATGTGAGTGTTCAACCGAAATGAACTTTAGAATTATGTAGATTGCACAAGGCTTCCTCATTTACTACAATTTTGCACATACAGTACACCACCGCGTTTCTCCTATCCGCATAATTCCGAACGACCGCGTATTTCCGAAAATGACGACCGCGTAAGTCCAATTCGGTCCCTTGTCAAGGTCCGTTACCTGCTTGGTGGCGAAACAAACTCCCTCCCTTTTGCTACCCGCGAATGAAATCGTCGCTGCTGTAATTCTGACAATTTTTTCGTATGGAAAGGGACGGTGTGCAGGTACTTGGGCAGGTATCCAACTTACGCGGTCGTGCTTAATTGGATCGTGTACTGTAGCTTTTTATATGAGGAAATCAAAATCGACCAAAAAATTTTCTCACAGAAAAAGCTATGCGCAAAATTGTTATAAATCGGAAAGTCATGTGCAAGTCACTTTGTACCTTCTTTACATTTTTTTGGAAAAAGTACGGTTCGTTGATAAAAACAAAACTGTAGACTAAATTGTAATTGAACAAAAACGTTGTGGACCTTTCTGGACGAGGAGTGTTTGTCGAATGTACGAACCATTTTTTTAATAACGTAACTGGTTAATAATTCTGACCGTAAGGAACGGTATACTGTATCGATAACCGACGACTGGCCTTTAGATTTCAAGTGGTCGCTCATTATTTGGGACTGAACCGGGAGTACAGTCAAGTGTCGGGTAAAAAAATTCATTGGCCCGGTGGGAAGGAAGGTCCACCGCCGGACATACCGGAGTGCGGTTTTCTTGGCAACGAACCCGCCTGCTCGTCGACGGAAGCCTACACCTTCGTGGCCTATTCGACACTGTCCCTCGGGATTTTCCTTCTCGCAGCCTCCGCGGCTTCCTGTCTACTTTACAGGTATTTAACGATCTTACATCGACGAAATGTTTTGTTACCGACAATGAGCGCTATCCACTTTTTCATTCAAATTTCCCATTTCTTTTTGTATCCCGTATACAGGCACATGCGACTGTCGGTAGATCTGAACAACATGTCATGGCGAATAAGACCGGAAGAGTTGCTCCTGGAAGTCGGAAAGGCATCCTCGTCGAAGATAAATCTTCACCAAGCGATGTCCGACATGAACGTGAGTCGAATTGATGCGTTCGCAAGAAACGAGAGAAAAGATAGCGGTGGAAAAAACAAGAATATATATATACCGACAGATACTCCTATTTATTGCTTCAAGAATTTTACCTTCGACGAGAGAATGCGAAGGGGTTCGCAAGCGAGCTGCGGCTCGGTGCCGCCGAGCACGGTTTTCACCACGGTTGGAATATACAAGGGCGAACGAGTGGCGATCAAAAAAATCACGAAGAAGAAGGTCGTCGATGTTACGAAGAAGCTCTTGTGGGAGATCAAACAAGTGAGAGACGTTGCGTCTGAGAATACAGTGAGGTATAGAACAGACGAGAGTGCACCTTTTAAATGCCAGGACGCAGAGTGTTGGAAAACTATTTTTTTTTAATATAAAAAAAATTGTATAAACTTGTTTTAAGATTTATAGGTGCTTGCATTTGTTCCCCATCGCCAACTGTCCTTATTCTCACTGAGTACTGTCCGAAAGGATCTCTGAAGGACGTTCTCGAGAACGAGGCTATAAAATTAGATTGGAATTTCCGGATGTCTCTGATTCACGACATCGTAAAGGTAGATACCTTGACCGAGGAAACGAAGCCTTTCTACTAATGATGGAAACAGAAGTGACCGTCACAACCGCTGTCTGTACAGTTATCGATGAAGGTCAATTGACGGTCACTTGCACCGCTACTCTCTACGAGTGATCTATACGTGTTCACAGGGCATGGCTTATCTTCACGCGAGCGAAGTTTCATCCCATGGAAAATTGAGATCCCGCAATTGCCTTATAGATGGTCGTTTTGTTCTGAAGATATCGGACTTTGGACTCAAGACTCTTACTACCCCGGCCGACTTGATTGTCGACGAGAATCATTACACGAGTGAGAAAAGAGCCTTTTATTATTTTTTTTTTTCTGAGGAATTGTGGAATTCTTTTTACAGATTCGCACCTGCCGTGCGGGCTGGTGCAAATGTGCGACTCCCGATTGCCCTACCCACTGAACCGCCACCTCCTATGCTTCCTCCTCCATCCGGGAACTATGTTAGTATTACTTCCGGTTGGGGGATTTGTCCGTGTACGTATCGTAGTTCTGTGAGTCCTATTTCTGTCCCACCATGTCAGGCAGCCGGTTGCGTTTTTCCGTCTTACGGTGCTCGCACATAAAACGTTTGCCGTTTTCCGTCACACAGTCGAGTCGATCGGATCAGATCGGACACCAATAGGCGAGCATCAGACAATCACGACTGTGTGTGGATACGGCACGGTCTGTGTATGTTCCGTACGCAGTTTTGTGTGCGAGCAGCTTTAAGATGATATCAGGGTAAGTGGCCACTAGTTGCCACGTTTCCTTCCATGGTGCATCACCTCGACAATGTTGTCGGGAGTGACGCAATAATAATAATAATAATAATCAAAAGTAATATTAACATAGTTCCTGGTTGGGGGAGGACCGAAAGGAGAGGGCGGTTTAGTGGGTAGGCTACGGGAGTCCCACATATCCACCAGCTGGGCTGGTGGAATCCGTAA
>JAPYZD010004476.1:0-16986 GCA_030522725.1 Ichneumoninae sp. B BG-2022a | reverse complement strand
AAGATTAATTTTGCATAATAATAATTGCAAAATGTTATTAACAAGTTCATCAAAAAATTAATTGGTTAACAAATTACCCGGCAACAAAACTTTTTTTTTACGAAAATTATTCGTTTATTTTTCTGAATACGTATGAATTTTTTCAGATGTTTAAGTAATCGTTGATTTTTTCTTTTTTTTTATAGAACACAAATCAACGATTCCTTAAAATCTGAAAAAATTCATACGTATTCAGAAAAATAAACGAATCATTCTCATAAAAAAAAAGTTTTGTTACCGGGTAATTTTTTAACCAATTAATTTTTTGATGAATTTGTTAATAACATTTTGCAATTATTATTATGCAAAATGAATCTTCTCAGTACCTTGCGCATACATGATTTTTTCCAGATTTTTACACCATCAAGAAGTATTTGCAATTTTCTCTTATTGTTGTCGAACTTATGCGAAGTCAGCGCGCAGCGAGACTCCCTCCTTAAAAACTGGTCCCACCGAATCAGCGTTCGGGAAGCCGCGCTCGATCCTCCGGAGCGCGGAGCGCGGGCACGAGCCGAGTTTTTCTCATCGGGCGAATCCCGCGGGGGAAATGAAGTCACAAACTCGCGGTCTCTCGCTCTCTCGCTCGTCGTTCGCGGATTATCGAAAAACTCAGCTAATAAAATGTTATGTCCTCGCGGACGATGGGCAGGGAGGGGGGAGGGGGGGGGGTCGTTTTATCGGCCTTTGATGCGAGACGCGCGCGCGTTCGGGTCGTAAAGGGATCGCCGCGTCGTCCGGTTTGACATCGCTGCCGCATGCGAGCATACACTCGTCGCGATCGGGTCGCTTCCTGATGCGCCGCATCGCGATTTAAAACTGTCCGACGATTCACTTAACAAATTGAACGACCGGACCGAATGGGAATTCCTCGTTCCTCGAGTTGTAAAAATCGTGGCGCGCTGCTCGGCCGGTAAAGCAGACGGAATCGGGGATGTTAAATCTTTAATACCCATCGGTTTCTTGTTGCGGGAAAGTGTATCGACTAATGAACATTTTTATGCACTTTCGGACCTTAGGGGGCTCCAATGAATTTGTCGAAGTAAATGAGTATCAATATTTTTAAAATAAAATAATAAAATGCGTAATGAAGTTATAAAATATAGATAAATATAATAAAAATAAATTATAATAACGAATAACGAAACAGCCTTTAGTTGTAAGGGATTATATATATTTACGTATCGGTAGTTATAAGAGGGGAACATGTATGGGGGGGGGGCTGTGTAAAAGCCCACACGGGTATGCACGAAATAAAGACTACCACTACTAATAAAAATAAATATAATAAGAATAGAAGAATATAATTGTTTATTTATAATTAGATGGAACAAGACTTTTTTCGAAGGTAGGTTTTTTACAAATTAGTACAGAGAAGAGATAAAAGTTATACAAGTTATATTAACTACAAATAAGTTATAAGCAATTCAGACTTGGAGTAAAAAAGTACAATAAATTTCCATACACAGGTCAGTCATTTGACAAAAAGGCACGCAGCTTGAGGCTGTTTGATACAAAAATAAAACAACGCTTTGACAGCAGTGGCAAGAAATTTATCAGTATGACTGCATACAATAACTCTGGTGTGCTGAAACGGCAGAGTTAGAAATTTCGAAACATGTCATACGATGGACATTCGAACAAGAAATGGTTTCGTTTGCCTGATCACAAATTTTACATAAATCTTCTGGAGTTAGCTTGAAAGAGGAGTTATTAGACATTGGCCTGCACACATAAATATTTCATAGCCTGATAAAGTAACAAACAAATGTACAATTATTAATAATTATTTTTTGTTGATTTAAAAAAGTATTATTAATAGTTATTATTTTGATTAATTATTAGTAATTATTATTTTTATTAATTATTAGTAATTATTATTTTTATTAATTATTAGTAATTATTATAATTTTTATTAATAATTTTTTATTTGTATTATTTTTTACGATGGGCAATGACCGATGCAAATTGTGCGTAGCTGAGTCGCGTTTGTGCTCTGCAATTTCCTCATTCACCCCGAGGGTGAGATTCGGGCCGGTGGGATCGAGCGGCGACGCTGTCGCGACTCGAAAGAAACGTTCTAATATCGAGCGATTCGCCTTTCCTCGTCCTCGTCGTCGTCGTGGCTCGCCGGCTCGCGCGCCATGCATCACGGAAGAATTCGCGCGACCGTAGCCGCCGCCGTCGACGTTCGCCGCCGCCGCGGTGTGTACAGCGCGGCCGCGGCGGACCGTTTCGGGTCACATAAATCTCATTTTTTCACGACCCACTTTCCGGACGGATGCGTATTTATTGCCCCTCGTTTTGCAGCCGGTGCGACTCGCGGGCGGACTGCCTAGAAGTAGACGTACACCTCTATGTATGGCCGTGTACACAGCTTTTTTTCACTAAAAAAAAAGACAATCTAGCATCGCGTTTCAAGTGATACGATAAGTCTCCGTAGGGACACGAGAACTGACTAGAGGCGATTGAGAGACAATCAGATGAATCAATAGTTAAAAAAAGAAAAGATAATCCAAGTCAATGAAAAGATAATAAAACAAAATAAAAAACCGTGTATTTTCTCCTCCGAACTTTACCCGAACAGATGTAAAAAAAAATATGGAGGATGGTCGAAGTCGTCACGAACGCCACGAGTTTGTCGAGTCAAAGTAGACTTAATTAAACCTCGATGTATGACCGTGTACATTTTTTTTCACTGATAAAAAAAACCATCTAACTTCGCGTTCGATGTGAGGCGATAAGTCTCGGTAAGGGCAGAAGAATTGACTTGAGGCGATTGAGAGACAATCAGACAAATCAATAGTAAAAAAAAGATTTCTCTGATCTTTGCCCGGTCGGATATCGAAACAAATATATAGAGGATGGTCGAAGTCGTCATGAACGTCGCGAGTTTATTGAGCTAGAAGTAGAAGCACGTTTATGGCCGTGTACGTAGCCATAAAATCCACCTGGCATTGCGTTTCATGTGAGTCTATAAGCTTCGGTAACGACACAAAAACTGACTGTATTCGATTATGAGAGATTCCTAGGAATAAATGTTGCCATTAAAAAAAAAAACTTCAACATTTTACGAATTTCTCCTTCCGAAATTTGCCCGAACGGATGAAAAAAAATACTGTAAATAAAACATGGAGGATGGATTGAAGAAGTCACCAACCTCATGAGTTTATCCAGTGTGAAGTAGTTAGTTTCACTAATCAAAAAAAGTCCATCTAGCTTCGCGTTCCAAGTGAGACGATAAGTCTCGACAGGAACCCAATAAGCGACGCGAGGCGTCTGAGAGACAATCAGCCGAATTAATAGTGCAAAGAAAAAGAAAAACCAAAAAAAACTTACGGATTTTCCCTCTGAACTTTGTCCGAACGGACGTCGAAAAAGAAGTTAAAAAAAAAATCCGAAGAAGATGGGTCGAAGAGGTGACCTCGCCGCGAGTTTGTCTGCGGCCCGGTCAGCTTGGGGTTCGCGAAGCCGCACCTGGGAGAGTACACAGGGAGCGGAGATAATGAAGTCTACCTGGGCGTTGGTAGAAAGTCGAGGGAATAACCCTTCTGCATTTAAGATGGCGATCTGGCTGGGCTGTGAGCGGCTCGTTTTCGCATATAGGCAGTGCCGTGTATAGAGAAGAGGGCCTCTGCTCTCTCTCCGTGTACACGATGGTTGAGCGATAAACGGTTGGCGTTGCCGCTCGTAACCGGACGAGACGAAATGAGAAGCCGCTAGAGCGAGGCAAAACCGTGAGCGGCTCTTTCCCTTCCTCTCTTACTCCCGGGACAATCCCCCCAAGAACGTATGTACTCGCGATGGCCGATGAGGTGGTTCACCAGGAGCCGCGAGCCGAGAGGTATCGATCACGCGGCCCAGTCACGCAAACTCGCGCTCACGTCCAGAGCAAAGCGAAAGGGGTACAGAGAACTCGGAGAGAAACACGAATGGAAGATAGAGGGAATGTGGGATGGTGTGAGAAGCCCGGGAGAGGGAACAGTGGAAACTACCCCCTTTGGACTCTACCTCGTGATCAAATCGCGCCACTACCCTTTCTGGCGATACCGGCGAGTTTCGCTCTAATTCGCGATTCGAAGACCACGTTTTTTTTGCTCCTGTTTAACGCAATTGACATCAAATCTCGTTGGGAACTTTTAAGTTCAGCGAACACTGAGAAAAAATTACATAGTTAAAGCAACAATACTTACTTTTTACCATAAAAAATAGTTCCCAAGGGGAACGTCTACATTTTATAGTTATGACAATGACAAAAAATTATGGTTGCAACCATAATTGCAGTTTAACCAATTGAATATATATTATAAGAAACTACCTATATAGACGTTCCCCCTCGGAACTATCCATTATAGCAGGAAATACTATCCTTTTTCTAAGTGAAATTTAAAGTTCTGAATGAAATGAGAGAAGAGTGGAAACTACCCCTTTTGGGTTCTACCGTGCGATCACATAGAGCGACAATCCTTTCTGGCGATACTGGCGAGTTTTGCTGTAATTCGTGATTCGAAGACCACGTTTTTATTCCTCCTCTGTGTAGGCGAAATCTATGGCCGCAAATGCGATTGAAATGACCTTTCGTTGGGATCTTTTAAGTTCAGCGGATTTAAAAATTCTCAATGTAATGAGGGAAGAGTACAAAGTACCCCTTTTGGTTTCTACCTTGCGATCACATAGAGCGACTATCCTTTCTGGCGATACTGGCGAGTTTTGCTGTAATTCGCGATTCGAAGACCACGTTGTTTTTCCTCCTGTTTAACGCAATTGAAATTAAATTTCGTTGGGAACTTTAAAGTTCAGCGAACTTCGAAGTTCTGAATTAAATGAGGGAAGAGCGGAAACTACCCCTTTTGAGTTCAGCCTCGCGATCGCATCACACCACCACCCTTTTTGGCGATACCGGCGAGTTTCTCTGTAATTTGCGATTCGAAGACCATATTCAATCATTAAATATTGGGTCGACGCGGGGCTGAGGACCTTTCATCGGGACTTTTGATGTTCGCTAATAAAAATTGAAAAAAAAAATTGTTAATAATATTTCGGTAATTGAGAGTGTTCCGGCTCGACTCTGGACCCGAAACTCATATAGGATTTATGCAACAGACAATTTTACAGTTTATTAACTTCGACAAATTCATCGGAACACTCGAAGAGACGAAGACATATTAAAAATGTCATAGGTCAATTTATTTTCTCGAAATATGGAGACCAAGAGCTATAAAGATGTAACATCCCCGATTCCAAACTGCTTTACCGACTGAGAATCCTCCTCGAATACACGAATACGACACGTTTATACGACGGCAAGAAGAATATCGTTTTCTCGACGAGGATGGAAAAGACCCGATTTTTCGAAAGCCCTTTTCGCTCGCCGCTGACTATACACGGAGTCGGGACGATATCCGCGATCTCCGGCCATGCTGCAACCACCATCAGGCATAGCGCGTGGCCGGCTCGTCGGCCGCGCAGCGAGTGTAAGTAACGAGTTCGGGATTTCATTAGCGAAGGGCGGCGAGATTATTTTAAAGAGATACGGAATTACCTGATTAGGATGAGGGAAAAAGTCATTAACTCGGGCGAAACTAATTAACGCTAGGCACGCCGAGCGAGGAGGGTGAAATCGGGTGGTCGGGGGGGCGGGAGGAACGAAAGGGCGAGGGGGGAGGGGGGGTTGAGACGGAAAGCGCTGCAGGAAGAACCAGCTTCCTCCTCCTTGTCGGCGAATATTCTTACGACTGGGTGAAATACAGAAGGGCCAAGGAGAGTCCCGCGCTGTAAACAATAAGAGTTTCAATGGGGCGCGTTCGGCGAGGGCCGCTAATCTGGTTACCGCGTTATCAATTAGGCGGCTTTCGCGCAGTTTTGTGAGATCGAGTTCCGTTTCACGAATAAAGGAAACGTCTTCTCGCACCCTTGCTTTGTGAGTGATGGAGGGGACAGTTTGACGGGAAAATTCTGCGCGATGCCTGATACGTGAAACACGGACATGTCTACGTTTCGGTTGTTTTTCATTCTTTATTTTTATACATTTTTTAAATTCCTTTCCTCTTTCCTCTTTAAAAATTAAAAAAAAATTATTTTACTTTTTTTTATTTTAATTTTTTTTTTCTTTTTTTCGAGGGTTGGGTGAAATACAGAAGAGCCAAGGAGAGTCCCGCGCTGTAAACAATAAGAGTTTCAATGGGGCGCGTTCGGCGAGGGCGGCTAATCTGGTTACCGCGTTATCAATTAGGCGGCTTTCGCGCAGTTTTGTGAGATCGGGTTCCGTTTCGCGAAAAAAGGAACATCTTCTCGCACCCTTGCTTTGTGAGTGATGAAGGGGAAAGTTTGACGGGAAAATTCTGCGCGATGCTTGATACGTGAAACACAAACGTGTCTACGTTTCGGTTGTTTTTCATTCTTTATTTCTTCAAATTTTTTAAATTCTTATCTTGGTCATTATTTTTCTCCGCTGCCAACGAGCCGGCGGAGCACCCCTTTTTAACTCCACTTTATGGCTTTTGCCGTTTTCGGTGCTTCTTTTATTTTAATATACTAAGGAGCGTCTTGAGATTCCCGGTGAACAGAGAAACGAGGAAAGTTTCGATTGGGCGTTAGTTCGACCCTAAGAACGAAGGAAATGTTCATTTTTATCAACCGCTCAACGCTCCGCCGAAAAATGTTGGCAAAATGTTTGAAAAAGTTCGTTTTTGAAAAAATATGCTTTTGCTCGTTTTTAGGCTGGAATAAAAATAAATTTTACGATAAGCAGCTATCAACATAACTGTTATTAGCTTATCATTATGAATTAAAAAAAGCATTTTCTATAAAAAAACTCAAAGTTAAAAAAAAAAATTAAAGGACTGAACAAGCTAATAACACGACTGTTATCAGCTTATCATAACCAAGCTCGTCACATTAGGTGCCAAATTTCCCCTTCGACATCCCAAACTATCAGTTCATATAAATGTTGTTTTTTACATCTCAACTTCTCATCATGTCAATATTAAAGTTTTCCTCCCGGTCGCTCGTATGCGCAGCTTCTCCCCCCTTAATTCCCCCCAAAATAACATAACTGTTATTAGCTTATAAATAAAAAAGTATTTTCTATAAAAAAAAATGATACTTAAAAAAAAAAAATTAAAGGACTGAACAAGTTAACGACTGTTATCAGCTTATTATAACCAAGCTCGCCACATTAGGTGCCAACAAATCAAAAGCATAAAACGCTTTTACAAATTTCCCCTTCGACATCTCAAACTATCTATCCCTAAAAATGTTGTTTTTTTACATCTAAACTTCTCATCAACTCAATATTAAAGTTTTCGTTTCGGTGGCGCGCATGCGCCGCTTCTCCCCCCTAACACTAATAGCTGTAGTAAAATTCGCGCGATAGTGAAACACGCGAGCATCGAGAGCCTCGGCCACAGATCATCCGCCCCGAGCCACCGTATTAAAATACACGTATACATAGTTGCTGTATAATATCCCCTATATATAGTTATAACACGACGGAGTAACAAACGGTCGGTTCGTTATGCGAGAAATTTTAAGGTTTCGCATAAAGCTGGTTGTGCGAGGCCGACCGGCTGCGCTGCTGCCGGGACCGCGAAACCCGGCGACAAAAATCCCTCGAGTTATGGCACAGTATAGCACTCGGGCGACGGCGAAGCTTCGAGCGTGCAGGCACGCCAGGTATACGAGTTTCCCTCCCGCGGACGAGGACGCGAAGGATAAGGACGACCGAGAAAGACTGCCAAGGGTTCTCGTACTCCAACGTGTAATTCCCATGCATATTTGCCCTCTTCTTTACGACGATCATTTTTTTTTTCATTTTTTTTGCAATCTTGTACCTTCTTTACTGGGCCGGAGCTCTTTTTTTTCTCTCCTCGCTCTCGTCACGCTCGTGCAGATATTTGGCGAGAAATGCAACGCGGAATGGCGTGTCATGGACGAAGTTTTTCCGCGCTCGGTTTTCTGAGCGGGACGTCCAGCTGGACGGTAATAAAGAGCCGAAAGGTGGGAAGAGGTCGAATCGGGGAAGGGATGAGTCATGCAGAAAATCGAGCGGCGATTCATCGCTTCGCGGCACGGGGAGTTAAAGGTTTCGGGCGAATATGGCACACTCTGATCAGCAGGCGAATCAATTATATATGGACGGGGTCGCATTCAGTACTTTAAAAAAATGTACTATTCGTTTGATATTTGTTCACTAAAGTTCGTGATTTTAGCTCTTGTTAATTTTTCGACAATTTCCATCAATTTTAATCTCGAAATACAGTAAATGCAAAATCCACAAACCAGGAATCCAGGATATTGCATCCTGGAGAAAGTTTCATAACATTTTTTTGTTACTTGGGTGTTTAATGAGTATGAAAAAGTTAATTTTCCAAGAGATTTTTTCACTTTGCGATTCAGGAAAGTGCACCGAGCAGTTAAAGAATTTACTTGTTTGTTCGGCACGAAAGAGACCTCGGACTCGGCAGGTCAGTTAAAAACAGATAGTATTTTTTGTGGTCAAAAAAAGAAAAAAATTCAAGAATACAATTTTTTTAACTGAAATAAAATAGTAAAATAAAATGTTATCTCTACAACTTTATAGCACGTACAAATAAAATTCTAAAAAAATGAGTTTTAAGGTAAAATAAAAATAAAACCTTTATGGTCGAAAGTGCGCCGAGCAGTTAAAGATCTTGCTTGTTTCTTCGGCATTTTATGTGGACAAAAAAAATCCAGAATATTTTTAGCAAAAAAAAAATATATTATCGCTCTAATTTTATAGTACGAATCAATTTAATTTAAAAAATTGAGTCTGAAGGTAAAATAAAAAAAAATCTGTGTGGTTAAGAAATGTTTGTTATGTGTGACGTAATTCTTTACACCGGAAGTGCGCCTATGCCACGCTAAACCTTCCTCGACGCGAGGGAAGCCAACGATCCGACGACGTCACTGTCAACGTCTAATGAACAATATAGGCAGTAGGCTTCGTATATATCCAAAAGTGCACCGAGCAGTTAAAGAATTTGCTTGTTTCTTCGGCACGAAAGAGACCTCAGATAGTGAAGCGCATTTTTTGTGGACACAAAAAAATATAAATTACAGAATAATTTTTTTAGCTAAAATAAAATGTTATCTCTACAACTCTATAGTACAAATAAATTAAATTTTTAAAAATTGTGTTTTATGGTAAAATAAAAAAAATGAAAATCTTTGTGATCAAGAAATGTTTATTATGTGTGACTGAATTCTTTACACCGGAAGTGCGCCGATGCGGTGCTAAACGTTCCTCGGCGCGAGGGAAGCCAACGCTCCGACGACGTCACTGTCAACGTCTAATGAACAATATAGGCAGTAGGCTCCGTATATATCCGCAGGGGGGCGAGCGGGGTTGTGAGCGCGAAAGCTCGTCCCAGAAGTCACCCGAGACGACTAAGAATCCAACATGGCTGACCCGGTATCCCGAAGGATATTCCCGAGGGAATCCTATGATTACATTCCTGACTATCCCGCCTTGCCGCCCTTCCCTATCAACCCGTCTTCGCCGACATTGCATCGTCCATATCTCGGCTCTCTCTGCCGCTCGGCGATTCCTCTGCAATGTCCTCGCGCCGCGGTACTGGGTGCACTCTACGAGCTTATCGCCGGTATCATCGGATTGTGCAGCATCGGGGATAGTTCCCGAAAGCCTCGACAGAACAGCCAAGTTATCGCTTATTACATTTTCCGTGCATCCGCGGAATATTAATCAACATTATGGAATGCCAGAGCTGGTCCTGTGATGCTTCAATATTTTATTAATTGCCATCTACAGGTATTACATTTTTTTTGAATACATAAATAAAATAGTATAATTTTTTACTTCCTCATGGAGGAAGCTATATTTTCGTGAACATTGTTTTTTTCGAGATTTTAATTTCAGCGTACTAGACATTTTCGAAAACGTCGAGAAATATGATTTTTAGCTGGCGTCCGGATGTATGTGTGTGTGTATATATGTGTATGTGTGTGTGTATATATGTGTATGTGTGTGTGTATATATGTGTATGTGTGTGTGTGTGTGTGTGTATGTATGCATGCGTGTGACAGACTTGCATCGATTAGAACGACTATATTTAAGAATAATTTCACTTTTTACTTTTTTAAATTAATAATAATCATTTTTTTTAAGAATAATTTTACTTTCTACTTTTTTTAAGTAAAATGAAATTCCAACTCTGCTTCTGTTCACTGCTAAATCATCGCAGAAATCGAGTTGAATTGGTTTTTTTTCCACGTTTGGTGCCATCGCGGGTCATTAATGAACGTAATGAAATGTCAAAATTGGACCAGTCTGACGCTCCAAGATTTCATGAATTACCTTCAACTCCAGTATTGCATAAAAAAAAAATTTCAAGAATTTAATTCTTATTATTCTTTATGTTAAGTGAAATAATGAAATAAAATAACTAAAATTATGGGCGGCGCTATTCAAGTTAAGGCTGCAGTCCAAATTAATGTATCTTTTAATTCTTTAAACTAGTGTATTTAATGTACTTTTTTAGATGTCTAAACTATTATACCTTATACTCAGGAGCTCTTAAGTCTTACTACACTGTAAATATGGGCTGTAAAGGAGAAATCCGTCAAATATATTAAATTAAATTAAATTCAATTTATATAATTTATATAATTTCAACGCTGTATCAATTTTCAATTTCACTGTTAAATCATCGTAGAAATCGAATCCGATTCTCTTTTTTTTTTGCCTTTCTTTGAACGACTGTGCGAGGCTCAGTCATCCGTCGGTGAAGGCAGTTAACGCCTTTGGCACGCACTCGCGCACGCAAGGTCCGAAATGCACTGCGTCGAGAGCCGAGCGCGCGCATGCGTACTTCACCGCTGTACTTACACCGGTGGGTTACAAAATGCTTTTATGTACTTATGTATGTACAAGCGGCTCTCTCGATCCGCTCGCCGTTTTCAAAGCTCCACACCTCGCCGTGTGTGGCTATTGGACACATAGCTCGGGCCGGACTTCGTGTGTGAGGAAATATGCGCGCGCGCGCATGCGCGCTGTACTTCACGAGAAACCCGACGCGCTCGTGAATAATCGCCCTCGACGAGCGACCATTGTCTTTTTTAATTAAAAAAAAGATTTCGTTACGACCAATTTGCCGGACAATTGGTGGGATACAAATGGACACCGGTCTCGATGTCGGCTCGTTCTGGGCTCGTACCAAGGTTGTTGTTGTTTTTTTTTTTTGCTGGCGTATCGATTTCTCTCGATGAAATGCATGATCGATCGATGAACACTTTCTTTTACAGCTCTCGGCATCGCAGGGTGGAGTTTGCACAGGCCGGAATTATGAATTGACTGTTTACAAAAAAAATAAAAATTTGTAATCATTGAAAAAAAAATTGAAAAAAAAAAATGAAATTGAATTGAAAAAAATGCATTTCGGGGCAAAATGGACCACTTCTGCTCCCGACCGCTGTTACGAGAACCGAACTTTTTTTATTCATCCCGATTTAAGAGATATCCTAATGTGACCCATTTTACCCCAGTGTCTTTAGAATTACAATGAATTTTTTCATACATTTTTTTAGTGGTTCGTTTTATCCCTTGTCAGCAGTTAACGGTGTCCCATTTAGCCCCGGTCTCCCCTCTATCCATTTACATATGTATATATATATTTTAAATATACGAATGTCAGTTCGTCGAATTGCAATTCTCCTCGCAAACACACATATGGCGTCTTGGTTATCTACCCCAAACTTTCGTAATCGTCGACGTACAATCGAGAGTTGTGGAGCAGCTGGGCTCGGGATAATTCCTCTCGCGAGCGTACCGACGATGACCTGGATAATTCACTCGTCTTCCTTTTTTTTCTATTTCTTTTTTTTTTTGCTCGTACAGATTAAATTCGACTTTACGAGCGAGCTTACGCGAACTGCACATGGTAGGAAGGTAGAGCGAAGAACGGAATGAGGAAGAATGAGGGCGGACACGCGGGCAACGGGCCGCCGTGGAAGTTCATCATCATCAAGTTCCCTCTTGTAGGTGTATATATGTATATGCACAGAAATGTATATATATATGCATACATATATATATATGGCCGGTACAATATAAGGTCCGGAGTATATGGGACCGACGTAAAGCGAATTTTGTAAGTTTTTACGGCTACCTGCTCGTTAGGTGTATAATTGAACGACCTAAGCCCCCCGCCCCCTACATTAATATAACTATAAAAGTAGAACGGCGTATACGTAATATCGCCGAATTGTGCACAGGCCGAAGCATGAATGGGCACTGCAAGTCACGGAATAACACAGACTAAAAAAATATTTACCACACTGTAAAAAAAATACATAAATATTTTTATACCTAATTTTACACATTATTGTCATCAAAGGTATAAAAAAAGAATAATAAATAAATAAATAAATAATAAATAACATTAGCTAAAAAAAGAAAAAAAGAGACACCAGTTGGATGTTTGCAGGACTTTAGGTTCGAATATTGTTATTTTTATTTTTTGGTGCTTCTCTTCTTTTTCTTACCAGTATTTAATTACCACACTCTAAAAAAAGAATGAATTTTTCTACTTAATTTTCCAATTTTTTATTCAAACGTATTTTCATCAACAAAAAAAAATGGTAAAATGATGCGGAAAAATAAAAATCGTGCGTAATTCGAGCAACGTCTCGGTACGCGCGAGGCCCCAGTTGGCTTTCTTTCTGCCCGATCTTCGCAGGACTTTTAGTTTCGAATATTTTTTATTTATTTTATTTTTTCAATTTTTTTTTTGCTTCTCTTCTTTTCCTGAGCGGTATCGCCACCGCGGCTCCTCCGGCCGCTCAAACACACGCCCCTTTCTGTTCCCGGTTCGACGGTTCTGGTAGCTGCTGCTCGCCGCGGTAATTATTCCCCCCCTTCTTCTTCTTCGTCTTCTTCCACGGCGTTTGTTGCTGCAGCCTTCCTCTCTTCCATAGCTCCACCATAGCACCGCTCGCCACCGCAGACCGCCGCGCTTTAAATACAGTAATCTTTGAGTTTCTTCGCTGCCGCGCTGCGTTGTTTATGGTAATCCACCCTGCCGCTATAAATATTCCTGCAAATACAAAAATTGCACCCCTTCGTAACCCGGCGTCTTGCAGTACCGACAGGCCTCGCCGATCCCGGCGAATCCCGGCCCGAGACGTCGGTGTACTTTACTTGCGACGCGAGAATCCTCGAGAGCGCAGCGATGGCTGCCGCTCACGCTAGGGCCAAATCGCTATATGTGTGGATATAAAAAATAAAAATTCAATTTTTTTTTAATGAAAAGAGGTAAAGGAAATAAAGTGTCTGAGAAACGACAAAAGAGAACAGATAGAGGGAAGAGACAATATCATCGCGAGTCCTGAGACCGGTGGTGAAGTATACGAGCCAAGCCGCAGTTAAAGGCGATGAGAGTTGGTAAATAACCGGTTGAATCGCACGGTAAGTAACTGGTTAATTAACCCCGGCTGCCAAATATATTTTACCGATGGACACTTCTCTGCGAAGTAAATAATATATTCACGAATTTAGGGATTATTTTTTTTTATTAACAATATCGCTTCAATAGAGTTGATCCAAAAACGAAGTTTTTTTATATGGCTATAAAAAGATTGGAGTTGATAAAAAAAAAAAGTTTTCGTAACGGCTTGTTACAATATATACATCAAATTTAAGTCAACAGTTTTCGTGGTCGTTGAAATGATACAATTTATCGGTAAATTAATAATAATAATTTTTACATAATTATTGATCCTTCCATCGAATTAGTTTCAAGCAATCCTACGAAATCCGCCTTCAAACGAAAGGTCAAGTTCGATTGGGCAATGAAATTAAATCTATCACTTTCACTCATTCCCTTCCAGGGAATAAAAATGATAGAAATTAGTCTCGGATAATTGGAAAATCAATCGGGAGATCGAGGCAGAGTGGATGAGTGAGTCCGGACTTCGGATAACAATCGTCGGTTGGTCAGAGGCCAGAAGCGGGAGTCGAGAATAAAAGTGGTCGTAATTCCAGATCGGTGAATCATCGTGACAGCGAAAGATGGCGATAATACAATAGCTCCGAAGAAGCATATATAGAATACACTATATACACACACATATACAATACATACATATACATATATGTATACTGGAGAAGTAGAGGCGCATAGGGAGTCTCTACTGTATATACAGACTCGCATTATAGTGTATACAATATTGCCCAGAAAAGAATGATGAATTATGGCTCGCGACACAATGGTGACCTAATCGATTTATAATCGATCGGTCAGGTTTCATGGGTTTCTCTTCGGCGCGGGGCGCACGGTGAGGGGGTAGCACGTAGTTCAGCGATAACGATTCGGCCCCTGGTTGTATAAAGGTGCCACGGAAGGGCAGAGGTAATGAACTGGATTGGGGTGTCGCTGGCCCCTCCGAGCTATGTGTTCTTCGCGCCTTCGTTTATTCATACCATCGGTGAAACCTTTTTCTTCTCCATCAGCGGCGAAGATCCAACCCGTTTAAATTTTCATCCACCTCCGGAAGAGGCCCCTGCGATCGCGACTCTTTTTCCATCTCTCTTCGGCACAGTTTTTCAACTTTCGTGCTTTTTTATTTAGGGTTAAAGTGGTTTATAACATATTCACGGCTTTTATATTTAACAAGGTGTCCGGTCAAAATGAAAAGACATGTGAGCACACTTATGAACGACCGCGAATTTCCATAATTCTTTCTCTGCTAATTTTAGGTACTGAGGTGCGTAAGAAATTTTGAACATTTATTTTTAAAAATTTGAGTCCGAAATTATTTATGTCATTTATATGAAATTAATTACCGGACAAGTTTAAATGCCTTGTGTTTGAGAAACATAACGGTTCAGTTTCGTTAAAGTTTGCCGATTTTAGAAAAATTTATTCGCCACAATAATTTTCTTGTTTGTTGGACAAATTTTGTTTTGTCAATGAACCGTCAGAAAATTGCAAAACTACCTTTCGAGTCAATTTTTTCCGTTTTTCAACGTCCTCAAGCGGCAGGATAAAACGATTCTAAAACTTCGGACAAGGACTTATATTATGTATTTTTTCCCGTAGAACACGATGAGCACCTCGGATTTTCTCTACCTCCATTGGGAACCGAGATATCGACGTTTTTCCAAAAGTAGCCCAAAAATTGAAAAATCGTTGTTCATTCGATTTTTTTTTGTTTCAAAGCTATATTCGATGTATTTTTTCCCGATGATCACGAATATAACAACTATTTTACTCCCAACCCAATATTTTCCATTTTAATCCAAAAAAATACGATTTTGTGTGCATAAAATCGAGCCCCTTAATGTCGCATTGTACTTTAGGCTAAAAAGACTGGCGGATTCGTGTTCAGCGCGCAAAAATACGTCAGAATACGTGGCAGTTAATAAAAAAATAAAAAATAAAAAAATCGTCCGAAAATTACAAGGCTGTATTAGCTTAGCTAAAACCGATTAGCCGGCTAAACTATAAAATCCATCAGCCGGATAAGATATTTTAGCCGGCTAGGCCGGCCCATCTCTACAGCCCTAATGTTTATTGTCCCATCACAAAATGACTATAAACTCAACAGAAACAAAATAATTGTCGCGACCAAGAAACCTCATCAAAAAAATCCACAAATCTTTAACTTCACCCTGCAGTCTCAATGCCAAAGGAGACGCAGCTCGAGCCAGTTGACGATCTTCCAGCTTCAATTTTTTTATTTCACTCTGTACTCTCGTCTATTTTTTGAACGTATCCCAGAGGCATATCGATGAATCGTCGAGCGAGGAGAAGCGTCTCGAGTCCAGCCCCGCTGTCTTCGAGGGCCCGGAACGAGCCGTTCCTTCGATTCTCCCGCGTTAGATATATAGGATGATTTTTTTTTGTGTGTGCGCGCGCTGAGTCGCCGAGGTGCGCGAGCCTCGAGGACCGGAGAGAGAACCGTGGCGAGAGTGTAATTATGAAGCGGTGCGATCCGCGCTCGAAGATAGCGGTGAGGGGTAGAAAGAGGAGCGAACAACAAAACAGCCCGAACCCGGGTCCGAGGAGAGGACGCGAGAGCGCAGGGTAAATAAGTCGGACCGCGAGGGGAGATAACCGTGCGCGCATGCGTGATGGATGTTTTCAGCGTCTGGAGCGCGTCTACTTCTGCTCCGCATTAACTGACTTACGAGACTGTCGAGTAGGCAAGGACAGCCGGGCGGCGAGAGTATCAGGTACAGCGTGTCGTTCTTTCTGCCTTCCGCGCTGCACTTCTCTCCCTTTCGATGGGAGGCTGTGCGACGCGACTCTTGTCTCCGCTCTTCTCGGCTCCTAATGCGGAGCCGTGGTGGCTCTCGCGGCCCATTCTATGCAAATCGCGTGAGAATAACGCGAGAACAGGGGAATGGGATCGAGACAAAGGGGACGAGGGGGACGAAGCGAGCCGGAGATCCGACGGAGACCTCGACGTCCTCCGCAAGCGGCTCAGGGCTGAACGCCAATGCATGTCCGATCGCGCAGTGCCTTTTCCACTCGCGGTGACCAACTTTAGTTTTTCCTCTTTTGTTGGTCACTGCGTCGAGATCGGGAAAAATATCTCATGTGTGGATATTTTAAAGTGTGGGAGTTTCTTTTTTTTTGTTGTAAGAATAATAAGTATCGGAAATATATTTTACAATATATGTAATACGTCATTTTCCACTTGCGGTGATCAACTTTAGATTTTCCTCTTTTGTTGGTCATTGCGTCGCGATCGGGAAAAAGATCTCATGTGTGAATATTTTAAGGTAGTACTAGCGCAATGACTGACGCCGCCTAAGTTTGAGGGGAATAAAAGAGAATTACAAACACTTCTCGATCGGATAAAAATCTGAAAAAAAATCAAGCGTATGGAAGATGCTGATAAGATTGTTCGTCCATAATAATGATCCCAAAATGTTATTCGTTTCCTTTATGTTAAAATTTGTTTAAA